>OUQQ01000068.1:0-49831 GCA_900404475.1 Spongospora subterranea | reverse complement strand
CTCAGTATTTTGCACTGACCTGGTCCTACCTGCACCAACCGGGACAGACAGGAACCAAGCCTTATGCCAGTTTTAGTGACGTCTTCCAAACGATAAACGCTGACCAACTGCCCTCACATCGCGCATACGATTGCGCTATCAACTCAAGGAGAAGATCGGACCACTGCCATACAAGGTTTACAACCTCGGCCAGGTCGAACAACAAGTTTTGCGACAATTCATTGAGGACAACCTCAAGAAAGGATTCATTGGCCACTCCAAATTACATTCACCGTTACGATCACCAATACTCTTTGTAAGAAGAAGGACAACAGCCTCCGACTGTGCGTCGACTAACGAGAAGTCAACAGTTTAACGAAGAAGGAGCCCTATCCTATTACTGCTATCCAAAATATTCTGGCCCAAGTGTCGTCTGCCAAAATCTTCACAAAGATCGATCTACGAGGTGCCTACAATCTCGTCCGAATCAAGGACAGCGATGAATGGAAGACTGCATAGTGTTGCAAATATGGAAATTTCGAGTATACGGTAATGGCCGTTTGGGTTAATGAACGCTCCCGGTTATTTTGAGAGGTTTATGAACGACGTCCTCCGTGAATACCTCGACAAATTTGTGGTTGTTTTCCTCGACAACATCTTGATCTACTCGGAGAGCGCGCTGCAGCACGACGTTCGATTAATACTTACTTTGCAAAACCCGAAAAATGCGTGTTCGACTATCAGGAAGTCGAATTCCTTCGGGTATTTGGTCACCGGCAACAGCATCAAGATGGACTCAACTAAGGTGGAGACTAGACTATCCTCGACTGGGCGACACCATCAACAGCCAAGGAGGTCCAAAGTTTCCTAGGTTTTGCTAAATTCTACAGGGACTTCATCGTAGACTTCGCCAGAATATCTTCACCGTTGACGGCGTGACGAAAAAACCAACCATTTGATTGGTCGGCTGCGACCGAGTCCGCGTATGAAATACTTCGACGCTGGGCGCCATTCTCTCACAGCCACAACCCGATGGTCAATTGCATCCAATCGCATTCTACTCAAGGAAGTTGGCGGCGCCGGAATTGAATTGTGACGTCCACGACAAAGCGTTGCTGGCAATCGTTACCTCTTTTCACGTGTGGAGGCACTTCCTTGATGGCGCACAGCACGAGAATGCGGTATACAGCGATCATAAGAACTTGATTTACTTTACGTCATCCAAAACTCTCAATCGTCGCTAAGCACATTGGTCAGTGCGACTCGCGAAATATCACTTCGTCATTGTGCATCGACGGGGTAGATTATCTGGAAAATTCGTCGCGCTGTCGCGACGCCCATAATACGAGATTAAACCACCGGACCCTTCTGAAAGTTTCAAAGCACATCGATACTGCGCCCTGACCAACTATTGCCTCGACCCGATCATCAAGTTCCAGCCCCTGAAAGCTGTGTGCCGAGAGGATTACCCTTCCGCAACCAATGTTGGAGTGCATCAGAACTAACCAGAAATCGGACGCATTCGTTCAAGACATCATTTCGAGATTGCCCATGGACGGATTTCGACTGCGCGACGATGCCTTCATGAGGAACAAGCACTCGTCGTGGCGGTAAGAGGACTGTAAACTCGACATTCTCAGATTTCGACGCTCCTGTAAGCGACCACTTCGGGGTCTCCCTTTTGCATAGATTAAACCTTGCAATGCTTATCGTTTTGCAATTTCGTCAGAAGATATATCGCCTGGCGTTGTTCGTTGCGTCAATACTCCATGTTTGCTTTCTTGAACATCTCCCCCATCAGTTTAAAAAACCGACAACCATTATTTGAGCTGTGGGCGGCGGAAAATCGGGAACGGTCATGCAAAACCGCACCTTTTGACTCGTTAAAACTGTTGGAATCCAAATATAGATAGTTTACTGAAAAGCTCTCAGTGAGCGCTCTCTATTGAGCTGTACCGTAATGGCGCCATGCCCAAAATCTCGGCTCAATCCCTCGGAGTGTGTCGTACTGACCAGACTTTATAAGACGGAAGAAGTATGCGAATTCGTGCGATGTTTGTGGCCGAGCCAAGTCCACTTGTCATCGACCACGCGGGATCCTCTACCCATTGCCGATTGCCGACGATATTTGGCGCTCTATCACCATGAATTTCATCGTCAAGCTGCCAAAGTCTAGAGGTTTCGATTCAATTCGAGTCGTAGTGGATCGATTGTCCAAGATGAGTCTTTTAATTCCTTGTAAAGAATCGCTCACTGCTGCAGGACTCGTCGACTTGCTAGAGTGAACCAGATCCTGGAACAGTACATACGTTGCTCTATCAATATCCAACAGGACGATTGGGCGGATTTATTACCCATGGCCGAGTTCGCCAACAATAATGCCGAACACTCGACGCTAAAACCCATTCCCAATTCGGCGATGCGACAACGTGTTCCGCTAGTACACACCCTTTGGCTGACGATTGCGCGAATCACATCAACAATGTGCGACAATTCCTTGAGGCACAGCTCCAATACGCAGCTCGAGATATGAAGCATTGTGCAGACAAAAACGATTACCGCGCCCGGACTACGCTGTAGGCGATAAGGTTTGGTCAACGCTGCGACGAACTCATGTCCCGTAGGGGGAATCACTCAAAATGAATGTTCCTGGAGCGAAAGATCTTGGCAATACCAAGCGTGGCTCTTTACTTCTAAGGCACGCAAAACGACCTTTGTGTCTGATGTGATGCTCAATATCCAGAAGAGTGCTATGAATTAACATGGCTCGCTGCAAGCACATAACGTATGGTTTTATCAGTAATTCGAAAGGGCCCGTCAGAAGACCGCAAAACAACTCCTGTAATGGTCATTTCCGCAGTCCATTGTAGCTTTTGCCAACCCCTCCCCTTTACTCACCCGGGAGGTTCATTGTCATTAATATGCGTTTCTCTGTGGAACAGTTTTGGTAATTCAACATGTGCTTGTAGATTCAGGAACGGTGAAGCCGGATTTTTTTTTAGCATATTTTCGGGAGAACCTGCTCAGCACAAATCCAGAAAGGGGTTGGAATCGCGAAGCTACCCTGGACTGGGGAAATGCCCATTACAGGCGTTGCTTTGCGGTCTTCTGACGGCCTCTTTTGAATTACTGATAAAACCATACGTTATGTGCTTGCAGCGAGCCATTGTAATTCATAGCACGTTCCTCACCAAACCTTATCGCCTCCAGCGTAGTCCGGGCGCGGTAATCGTTTTTTGTCTGCACAATGCTTCATATCTCGGGCTGCGTATTGAAGCTGTGCCTCAAGGAATTGTCGCACATTGTTGATGTGATTCGCGCGATCGTCAGCCAAAGGGTGTGTACTAGCGGAACACGTTGTTGCATCGCCGAATTGGGGATGGGAACCATAAACCGCGAAAAATGGCGTCATCTTCGTCGCCGAGTCCGCCCAATCGTCCTGTTGGAAATTGATAAAGCAACGTATGTACTGTTCCAGGATCTGGTTCACTCTTTCAATTTGACCATAGGTCTGCGGGTGGCGAGAGGACGCGAGTTTCTTATCGATCTTGAATCGAGATAAGTGATAGTTTGAGAATCCGGCTATTCTTCTTCTGTGCCCTAGTTCGAATATGCAATATAACATCTATTCTGTGTTTGTTTAAATACCGAACGAGTTCATGTGCCGTCATCTCCGTTAGCCGCCCTGCATTCCATTGTGCAATTCGATAGTCGCGATTGGCAATCTAATTTATGCCCTGTTAAAGAGACTCGTATTTTGTTTCGTGTCAAAATAATTGGTAATGCGGTTTGTTTTTTTCATAGTCGCTGATGGGAGGTATCATCTGTACTGGTAGCTGCTTTACCAGTATTTGTTTGATAGGCGAGTTACCTGCAAATACTTTGTAGATTATTTTGATGAGGTTTGATCCAATGGGAAATTCTATTGCATTGGTCTATGCTGGAGAGTTTGGTTGGGTCCTGGAAATGGTTGGACCGCTGATGAGATATGTACGATGTGGCTTTATTCGTGCTCATTTTCGTTGATGCGTCTCCGCTTGGGTTTATGACCTTGAACTTCAGGCACTTTTTCCAAATTCCTCGTATTTTTTGGCCGTGCCTTTAGCCGTTTGTATTTCTTTTCGTCCATCTTACCAGATTTCTCATTTTTGATGCAGAATGGGGTGAGTCGTTTTTTGCCTAAGGGTCTTGCTTGGTCTGTTTTTCCCTGCTGTTTATTAGCAGGTCCCTACAGTCGTGGTTAGCTGACGACTCTATGTTTTGTTTTAATCTGGAGTTATGTTTGCTGTGTACTTCAATGGTTGTGTCTGGATTTTGTCTGTCGTTTTGCTGTTTAGTGGCATGGTCGTTGTATTGGAAGATGTACTGCTCACATTGTTCTTCTGTCATCAGGTTATTGATGTCTACGCTTCGGGAGTCTAGTCTTATCGGGAATAGAGTTGCATAGTGGTTGAGACTGTTGTGTTCCATTGGGATCGATGGTCTTTCCTGCTTATGGTGCAATAAGTGTAGCGTCGTTTTCCATTCTATGATATTGCTGAGTTTCAAAGGAGTTATTCGGATATTTGTGATAAACGGCTTTGCTGAATTGCTCTTATGATGATGTTGGGTTTGAACATGAGTGCCGCTATTGTCAGCTCGAATAGTCCAGCCCATTGACAATCTTTTCGCATCATATCGAGGTAATCACCCAGTTTATGATCCTCCATAGTTCAATATAGTCTGTGCTAGCATACCCCCTTTCTTTGGGTTTTTGGCGTATTGACAGATATTCTTTCTCAGTTGTTGCACGGATGAGTTGGGAATGGCCACAGAAGTTCGGATCGCTTCCAGAGCACAGTTTCCTATCCCGATTCCGCTCAAAAATATGTATTTCTTGTTTGCATATGTCGGGTGGAATCCGTTCCTAATTTCTTTCTGCAGTTGGTTGAATTGTTTTTGTTTGGATTGTACTGTCGGGTCATTGCATTCGTTTGAATTTGACTTTTTTGCAATCCGCAATTGACATGTCGATTTTCTGTTTTCCTGGACTGTTTCATTTGATAACATCTGCAATGGCGTGACCCATTTGTCTGGTGCATCTTTATTTGGGCATAAAGAAGCCTGATCAGTTTCCTCCCCACATATGTGACATTTTTTCCGCCCACAATAATCCTTAGCTGAACATTCCAGTATGAGGCATTGCGAGCACGTCTTCTTCTTCTTGATTTGCTTGGCGCTTGCGTTCCACTCTAAATTGCTTGACACAGATGAGTATTTGTGTACGTTCGACTACTTCCTTCGCGTCCTTATGTTTATAACCGATTGATGAATTATTCAGTGGCTTGTTTTACTTGAACGGAAAACTGCGGTCATCGGAACAGATTTAGACAATCAAACTTCATTATAGCTGTAGGTAGTGAATTAGGGCAATGAAACCAGCCTGTAAAAGCAGCAGTAAAACTGGACAATAAGACCAGCCAGTGAAACTATCCAGTGAAACAGGCTAGTGAGGTCACTGTTCCCGTGTAATCGGTCCATTTCTTGGTCATATTTGAACCTTGCGAATTCAATCAATAATGTCAAGGTTGCAGTTCTCAACAGAATCTTCACAAGGAGACACAATTTTAACAGAGGCAGTGACTGTGGCCAATCGATTCCTATCCTCGCCACATTTTGTTTATAGAATCAATGAATGGACTGGTGATAGAGATTTTTCGTCCCGGATCGCAATGGTCAATATAGTCTGGTCCCGAACAAACAGGCAGCTTTATGTCTGGTTCGATTCCCACGAAAAAAACAGCGAAAACTATAATCGTTAACGACATTTTTAGGGAAAGGTTGGTCTACTTGCTTCATTATTTGAATAGTGAAGTACTGATATCAGTTCTCAGGCTGAATCTCCTACCGCCAGCCAGCGCAGAAGTGCCACGAATAAAATTTCTTCTAGTAGTCTGTCTCGTTCATGAGCTGGCTCACCTTATAATGCGATGGAATGGGCACAAATACACACCATCGAGGTATTGCTGAGCGTTTTGTTGTCGAACACCGTTTTGTAATACAGGTTGTGCTATTAGGTATTTTGGGGAGGCTGGAAATTTTCTAGAAGCGATGACATTGGGGGGAAATTGCGCTCCCCAAATAGAAAAGGGCGTTGGAAATGCATCAAAACATTGGACATCGGCAATGCCGATTACTGGTGTTGCCTTTCGAAATTCTCGCGGCTTACGACGCCTTCCTGATAATACTCTGATAGATGTTCTTGAGGCCAAGCAAATAACCTGTTCTCATTTTCCCCTCAATATTGAACAATATCGAAGTGAAGAAGGTCGTTTTGTATGTTTTGGGGAGCGCCATGAACCTGAACTCATTTATCCCGACCCTTTCACCCCCAGGAACATGTCTTCTCAGCGATTATTCGTGTGGTACTTGACATAGTTTGTGATTGCCTACCGGGTGGACACTAATAACGTTTATACACAAAACGACTTCAGCATATTATTCGTGTTTTCTGGCTAAATGTCCATAATGCTACAGCCGTTTCAAATATGGATGAGATACGAGGAGACTGATTTCCCCAGCACAGAAATATCACCTTATCTGAAAATGACCTTGTTTGTATTGCTTAGCGTGGCGCCTGATCTGGCTTGCAGTAATCCCTTCCTTGACGGCTTCATTTGTGTGTGATTTACAAAAACATTTTCCTGTTAGGCAAGCTGGCGACTTTTGCGGCTAAGACAGACATCAACTCTCATGAATGGAGAGGCCCGTCAACGTATCGCCGATAGAATTCTGCCATGCCCAAGACATATCTGGGTATCCTGAGAAGCCACTTGTATTGGCATTTTGTTCAATATATGCATCTCTATTCTTGTCATCAGTCTTCTTGGGATGTAGATCACATGACGATAGGAACGGGGCGTGTTGATGGTATGGTATGGTATACAAATGTTCGCTGGTTCTTATGGTTCGGGTACTCCTGTGTACTCCCAGGTTTTCCCTACTTCCGCCTGGCCGCAACAGCAGCATAAGTGGTAGGCGATAGGTTATCAAACAAACACAATCAGAGATAATTAAACCTTTAACTATATGTAGAATATAATCACCACTTGGAAGATTGTATTGTTGAAACTGAAACGGAAGACACAAGAAAAGTGAGAAGAGAATGGACAGACTATAGATCTGGAATTTGATGAAGAGAGAACAGAACTACAGGAACAATCTGGAAATGACGTGATCCACAACCCCTAAACTGTCATCGTTTTTTCGATTCGCGAGATCTTGTAAAAAAAGCGAGCATAAATTCAATGAGTTCAAAGTCGTTGCGGGAGCCGCTAGCAAACTGTTCATTCAAAAAGTGGCTCTGGCTGGCGAAAACTAGCCTGGCGCAATTCTCCTGTTGAAGCCAGCAATCAAACCAGAGTCTTAATTTAGGATGGTTAATTTAACATCACAATCCCAGTATAACGTTCGAAATGTCGACACTTTTGAGACTCATCTGCAAAACTTCAAGTGCTGTAAAATGCCTCCTGCATTGGCCCATCCACTGCCTCCATTAGGAGCTTGACAAACCGTTCAATATCGTCTCAGCTTATTGTGAATGCTGGATGTACCAATAAAACATCTTGACCATTGCAATTGCTGAAATCTTTTTTTTGAGTTTGGGGAAGATACCGACCGATCTGCCCGTTTGATGTTGCCAACGAATTAAGCCAGCGATATCAATAATGTTGGCAAAACGTGTGAACTGTTGTGTCGGCTCCAGAGAAGAGCGTGCGGCCAGTGAATCAACCACAACAAATAAATTAATGGAATTGTTGGTCTTAAGTCGAACGCTTCACGATGCTCTTTCTACCTACTTTACTTAAAGCCAAATTTTGTGGAAAAATCTATCCAGAACACGGTTGCCCTCATGATTTTTCGAGGATATCTGCATTCACCGTTCCAAGCACCGCTGCTGATTTGATGCAATTTATATGTGCCTCTACGTGGCTAAGTTCACATATTCCTGAATTCGAACCGCTAACAGCCCCTCTGACAATTACTCGAAAACCTTATGGCTGGAGCAAAGCAACGCAACAAGTTCGCTGACCGTAAGATTATGAGTATCTTTTATTGAATGGGATATAATCCATGAAGAGTATTATGTGTTCCGATACAATAACGATATGGGACTTGCCAGTTATCGTAGTGATCACAATTAGATCCTCCCGGGATTACTTCGTCCTGGTACAGTCAAACTGTCAACAATCGATATATCATGAACAATCAATGGTGTCGTAACACAGTCAGAATGTAGTTGCGATAACAACAGCAGTTCTACTGATGATGGTCTGCTCATGCCGTTATTAGAAAAACCTTCAGACGACCAAACGGGTCTCGTCCTGCCAGGAAGCCGAACAAGGACCGACAACGTGTGCTATATAATAACTTGTTGCACAATGATTATTGGGGTCCCAATCCCATATACAATGCTCGAGACTTCCAAAATTCCAACAGCTGCATCACTGGTGACGAGCTGGAAAGCTTTGGTGATATTAAGGTCTTCAAGAGCAGTAAGGTTTAGACTCCAAAAACTTTGCACTTCATTCTTGCCGGAGCAGTTCCGTTCATTGATGTTCCGACCATGATAACCTGACAATCGTCAAATAGAATATCAAACTTGATCATCTTCACCGTGTAAACAGTTATCGTTATCATTATCGTGACTTAATAGCCACCAGAGTGTAGTTAATTCGTTCGCTATCGCTATCGAATTTCGTTATGAACATCATCGGTTATCTGTTTAGAAATTAAGTTTTGATGTTCACCGATACGGGTCCAGTGCGATCTTGTTTTCTGTTTGTGCGACTACACCAGCAGACTGTTGTTTTTTCTCGAAAGATCAATTATTTTGTCATTCTGCAGTTGACCAAACACGTCAAGGGAGTTGTTTAGGATTATCACTCAAGATGGATCAGATTTATCGGAATTGAGATCTTAGAAGGTAACGTCCACCTTGTTTAGTCATCAAGTTTGGGGAATATAGGATCGGACAAGGGTACTGGATGAGTGAATCACAAACTGATTTGAGTAGCGACGATGGCGGTTGAACCGGAGGAAGATATCGATACGATGATGCTGGGCGCCAGAGTACCTGGTTATATGGGATATATTCCACAACATGAGTTAGCGATTGGTCGCAAAGTATTAAGACAACATCATACCGCTTTTCCCACAATCATCTCCACCAATGTTCACGCAAATCAAATATAATTGTGGTTCATGTATTGTCTGAGGCGAAACATTCTACAAGTTAAACACTTCATTCATGCTGTTAACTTAAGATTTGGGATTGGAATAACGACTGAGAGAATTGAGGCGTTGTTCAGGTTGGATATACAACGACGCTTACAGAGCCAGCTCTGCAGACCGATAGCGATTTTGCCGATTCAGCAAAGCGGCGTTATTCATATAGTCAGCCAATGAGCAGTTATTCGTATCAGATCGGTGTTGCCACTAAACCAGGCGATTATCATCGCCCAATACAAGCCCATCGCCGTCCAACAAACGACAAAACACTAGAAATGCACGGGTACAACAACCACTACATGATCAAAAACCAGTGTTTGATCTCAGTCCGGTTGAAAGCGATATGATGAATTAGATTGTTTCAGAAAATCGTCAACAAAGCACTGGTGTACAACCTATAATGGAGCGTTTAACGCAGATGCATGGAATGCTCGGGCCCCAATGCGTTGTGGTGACCCAAGCGCGATGCCATCATCTGATGGCAGGACATTGCACCCGACAACGGCCACTTCATCATACGGTCATGAATATCAGGATCCTGATGTAAACACATATCCACCACCTCAGAGAACAGGAACCCCCTGATATTGTCTGCCATTCAGATCACGCTGAAGAACAGAGCGATTGGCCGAATGCCTGTACTAAAAGACGATTTGTCGTTGGGTACAAATAAGAATTCCAACAGGTCAAATAAGGAATTGTTGCAATGATGGTTTGTGATTAAGAGAAACATCAGGATGCTGGGATATGCTGGATTCATACCAGGATCCGCCAATAATCAGGGACATATACATTCCATCATCAAAACTAATAAGAACGAGCTGCTCACAATGAATTTGTACGATTTGCACATATCACAGATTTAGACATTTTTGGATTGTTTTCGAAGAATTTGATTCGACTATTCAGAAAGTCCAATTTGATTATGACCGGGTTTTCTGTTTTTCTAGTCGCCAGAATTGTACAGGATATACTGGTCATGTACCTCGTAATGCGGCAAACAATCGCGGGCCTCGAAAACCCAACGTAAACACTTCCAGCGGGGACTGATTAAATAAACTTGATTGATTTTCATTCACGACCACATAAATATCAAATACAGCTTAATCATGGCACCATGGCAACTTTCTCAAACAGATAATATCAAAATCCGATCGTTTAAAGTTTTCAAAGGGGATATACAGGTGAGATCTGCACAACTGGTCGCTGATCAGATAGTGTTGACAACCAGACTGCACCACCGTGTGACCCTGTGACGGGCGGGCCCAACCACGCGGTTAACCCACATACACAGTAACGGAGGACGCGGAGTGGTTCATCATCGTCATTGACAGTACTGGTGATACCTATCTGGGATTTACCATGGGCTCTCTCCCACCAACTCTGCCTAAATCAGAGATCAAGCCGGTGGATCAGGCCACATTAAATCCCATGGATAACTGTGCCATTAAAGGGATCTTTAGTGGCGTTGTAGGTTGGTAAAATGGGGATATGGGGTCGTGTCCCATGTGTAGTCAGTAATATTACAGTGCGGTTGGGCAATCGTAACGCCATACCACTGACTGACTGACGCATGTGTAACGATGCTTCCACCTGAAACGTGACCTGACGTAGGTGGCGCTATGGGTATCGCATTTGGTCTATTAATGGGATCACTGGATCATTCTGTGTCAATGAGTGAAGAATATTTAGCCGCTAATAACAGAGGTGCTGTTTATCCCTGTTTTACTTCATTGCAGAAATAGTAATTGGATATTGGTTTTAGGAAAAATCAGATTAACGCTAAAGGATATGATGTCGAAAAGCAAATCCTATGGGAGAAATTTCGCGACCGTTGGTCTTATATATTCAGCTACCGAATGCTTTATAGAAAAGGTGAGATACAGATATTACTTTTCAAGGCTATTAATATGATGATGTTCATTAGCAACGGGCCAAACACGATTTATATAATGTGGCGGTCGCCGGGTGCATTACTGGGGCGGCGTTAAGCATTGGTGGCGGTCCACAAGGTTGTGCCATGGGATGTGCTGCATTTGCTGCATTTTCAACCGCTATAGACGCATATATGGAGAGATAATATTCATAAAAATACGTTTGAAGAAGGCTGTAGAGGCGTTATATAATATCATCCAAAGATATTCACCCCAATGAACAAGTATTCTGTTTCAAAACATGTTTTTGAATAGAGTTGTGAAAAGTGCGATTTTCCATTCTTGTGTTAGTTATCTGGTATTTTGCTGTCGCAAACCGTATCTACAACAGGACCGCTGGTTGTACAAGCTCGTAAATCTGGATTAAGGTCGTCAAGAGGATTTGTTGTATTTCTCTATTTCAATATCAGGAATCGCTATCAATCATCACAGCAATATTTCATGTGTATTCCTGAGTTATCACTACCTTGATGATACGACACAATGTAATAATTCAACGTTATATACTGCACCGAGGTGCGGTGGATGACGATTGTGGATCACAGTTTAGGGGTTGTGGATCACGTCATTTCCCGGTTGTTCCAGTAGTTCTGTTCTCTCTTCATCAATCCAGATCCATAGTCTGTTCATTCTCTTCTCACTTTTCTTGTGTCTTCTGTTTCAGTTTCAACAATACAATTTTCCAGGTGGTGAATATATTCAACATGTAGTTCAAGGTTCAATTATCTCTGACTGTGTTTGTTTGATAAACTATCGCCTACCACTCATGATGCCGTTGCACAGATGAATATATTGGAAAGGGTCACAGCCCCGAACTGTTCATGTGTCAACCACAGACCATTCCCCAACAGGGTTCTTCGTTCCTGTTGTGTTAGGCGACACTCTCCAGGAGCCCGCCTACATTGACAGCGGCGCGTTCTACTCCAGCGTCCCCGAAGATGTGCTAGGATCACTACCTCCCGTCTTTCGCAGAACGTTCATCGCCTTGCCGGCCAACAGCACTGTCTCGCTCGGAGCACTCGACGTCTCCGTTCCCCGGTTAGGATCAATCGAGCTCCAGTTCACATGGGCCAAGCCGCTCGTGCATCGTTTTGAGATCGTCCAGCCCCTCAAACGAGTTAGGGTGATCATCGGCCGCAATCTTTTCGGCCCGTTAGGTATCAACATCTGCGGTCAACCCGTTCCAGAAGGTCATTTCGATAGGTATTTGCTGCATTCGCTATGCTGCATATAGGTATTTGCTGCATTCGCGCTTTTAAAAAATCCACATAAACATTCTCCTCAGAATATTTTGTCCGACTTGGGGTGTCCCGGCGATGGTGGTGAGCCTCTACTGGTGGATTCGTAATAAACTACTTGCAGTTGACATCACTCGTACTGCGAATCTCACCCGAGACGACGACAGTTTTACTGCATATCGTACAGATTATTCTAGATTTAATTAAAACCACCCAATCACGGAATGCACAGCACATGAGAACAAACCATAGACATGTATATGTGTTGTATTGAGATAAGTTTGGGTGATTCATCCTCAGAGTATGGGTCAATATCAAATATATTCATATTAGAGGTGTCAGAAAATTAGGGTCGTTAACGACACTCATCATCGGATGGATCATGTGAATTCGCCATATTTTACAATCTAAAACAAAAACAGACTCATCAGATCACATTTCACACTTGATATTCTATAATAAAAGTGGATAATTATTCAGAACTATCGTTCGTCTCCATCGGCCGCCGAAGCGGATTGGACTCTCGGACAGGGATAACTTATTATCTTCATTTAACAGAATTCATAAACGGTCAAAGAAGATCACATACCTGTATAATATAACACAACCGCCTATGGCATAATCGCTGAATACAATCAGACACGATTTATGTCATAGGCGATTGGTGATGCGCCATCAACCGGTCTGATACCGCTATGACCCCGATACTCAGAACCTGATACCGAGGTCATGGCGATAATTGCCGTCACGGACTGCGCAACTCCGACCGCGGTCTCAGTATATATGATCAACTGCCCTAATCCATATTATAACAGATCCGCGTTAATAAACCGATATCAAATCTGCGATATTTTGAGTTTTAGAAAAGAGTGTTGTTATATTATATTCTATTGTGACAATGTTCTTGTCCCTCCTTATTATGTGATTGAAATGGAATTGGGTTCTGCCGCTTTTCTATTCGCATCTCAACGATGCGATCGGTGCCAGAATCCGACGGCGAGTTCGTTGCGCACGATATGGTGTCGCCGTGTTATCATCGTCACCACAATATACAACACGTGGGGTCCAATCAGTCCTGAATTGCCAACACGTGTTAATCTGGTGTTTGATCACGGCAGTTCATTATAATACCCTGATAATGACGCCCGGCGCCTAATTGACCCTATACCCAATTTCGTATTCGATATCACACCCAGACACAACATCTCATTCAACGCTCGCGTCTTCTCACCTAATGTACTCCCATTCACAACCAGAATCGCACACAATACCAGACTGGTTTCGATCAATAACCGTTCAAAAACCAATGAAATGTGATTTGTGTTGAACCTACTTATGAGCTGTTTATAGATGTGCCAATTCTCTGTGGGAAATAATCTAATAAATCTCCCTCTCCGTCTGTATTCCAGTTCGGTTTCCATTGTGATGATCTTCACCAGAGCCACCGATCGATCATCATTTGCCGATTTCCCTCCCAGTGTTCGACTGGGACACCCCGTTGAATACCTTCAACGTCATTCGTCAGACCAGATCTCATTGAACAATAACTGGACAGTGTCGACAATGATATGTGAAATCAATCGAAATACCCAGTTGCGATCGGGCAATCGGGACATACCCAGATGGTGAACCGTCATTGGTCACGTTCTGTCTGGCCATATCAACGTCCTTTACCGCAATGATGTTCAATGTATCGGTCAACACCGACGACTGAATAAACCACAACATGTTGATTTGGCTCTGTGGAACAGCGACGAAAGGGAATTACGGCGATACCTTGGTCTTAAGGTCTAAAGGGGAATCACATCTCAACGATGGCGATAGGTTGATCTCCAGTAACCAGGGACGTAATTGACGATCGAGAATGATATCGAACCTGAGAGAATCGATTGAGGGAGCTATGGTGAGGATGGGGTCAACGGGGGCAAATCTCAGATCCCCACCCGAGAAGAGCGAAACAGGAATCGCGATTGAAATTCCCCGATTCCATGGCCAGATTAACGATCGGTTCAATACTGATAATCGCCTTCACCACAACATCGTGTATCCTCTTCTTGGCGTAATGAGTATTGTACCTGATATCGATCAGACTCAAATTCCTCAAACCGACGACGATTGTGTTGTCGTTGACGACTAGGTCACGTCCGTTTGACAAAGCAGTTTTTGTTGTCGAACTCGGAAAACACCGAAATGACGTTTTGGAGAAACTGATGACGATGAACGATTTACCCATTTGCGGTTAATGTTGACCATAACCACGATAGACTCCGTTTGTGCCCAATATCGTCGGCGGTCGCGTCCGAATTCCCGATATAGTTCGGGGAATGTTTGTTGACAGCCGTATTGGTCAGGTGGACAAACCGATTACCGAGATCGGCCAGATCGTATCTGAGACCAAGGAATCAGCGACAAACAATGAACGGGATCATCGTTTGGCGAACGACTTCTCTGTGGCGAATCGCACCAATCCGTCCTCGTAAATATATAGACGAAGGGGATCGAAACTGGTCACCAGAACATAACAACGGATGTCGAACTTGTGTTGATCGATCAACAAAGGCTGATCGATATATCTGATTGAGCACAGGAGTTCACGACAAGGAATGAACAGATTGGGAACAGAGAAGGACGACCGACTTTGACACAATACAGGGCGATAATGATAATATTAACGATAATGATCGCGATATCACTATTCCTTTACCCTATTCACAAACACATATTTCAGGTGATCGAGATGATAAAACCCCTCGAGAATGAGCTCAAGGGGAAATCAATATCGGGTCGTGATGATAACGGTGTCGATATGTTGTGGAAATGGCGATAGATGAGGGAATAACCTGAGAGCTGGCGAAGGGCTTCACAATCCATAAGGCGGTCGATTGGGATCGTTCATGGGTCAACGTCAGTCGTTTGGCGTCTTCGGGAAGACAGAACGATTCGGGGAAGAAGTTGACCACCTTCAACACACACAGGTGATTGTGAATATTCCCATTAAAGGCGATTAAAACGGGGAATATATCTCCCCATCGCCCCCTGTGATCCATTAAAACACCTTTCGTCCATGAATCTGCTGCATTCGCGATATGTTCCTGAACAGCGTGTCCTTCCTCGTGATCTCGTTCAACTTCGGGAATCGATTCACCTTCTGGTCCCTGATGGGAATCGTTGAGATATCAGAGAACAATCGTCATATACAGAGATGGGTTTAACGGTTCGACCAACTTCATCAAATTGTTAAATATTGGTGAACGGGATTTGCCATTGACCCAGAGAATATTCCAATCGTTCCTGGTTGTGCGGCGGAAGTTCTATAAACGACACACGAGATGAACGGGATTGGGATTTGGGGATTTGAGGAGGAGGAACCTGATTGGACATGATCATCTGGAACAGACGCGATTCACCATGAACTAGTTTATATGTGAGATGGGCTGGACGACGACAGGAGATCACAGGATCAATATCGCCATCGCCATCACCCTCTGAGATCAGCACAGCACGATCAGGGAACGGCGATCGTCGGATGGCGATGACGATGGGGGTGGTGGATAACGAGGGGAAATAACGAGGGGAAATGGACAATAACAACGGGGTGATCTGATACGATATCGTATTACTGATATTATCGTCAGTGATTAAATCAATGGTGAAATCGACAAGTCTCTTTCTGGGTCCCTTTGACGATGACGATGACGATGTCGTATCGGTGTTCCCCTTGATGGGTATCCTGTTCCCGTGTAATCGCTTCATTAATCGATCAGCCAATGGCCTGATCTGTGTGTGGCGATCAGACAATGATGACGATAATGGGCAGACGATTACTGTGAACCTTTGGTGAATATCGTGTGGTGTTGTCCGATATCGATAACGACGGTAATCGTATTGGGGGAGCGATATTGATTAAGGACGTGGCGAAACTGGTATTACGATCGTAATACTGTTCGAGATGGGTTTGATGTCGTATTGTATTGGATGAGGTGCTGATCCAGTGCATTCGATGACGATGATGATGATGATGTTGATCGGACAACACAGAGAGAGGGCGGCGATAAACGGCGGGTCGTAAAGGAGGATCGGTCCCCCCCTGTTCATATAACTAGTGGATTATCGTCAAAAGGGTACTCGACACCCAAATAATCGCTGGATATAATCGATAGAACACTGATCACGATATATCGCCATCGTTCATAGGGTGATATCGACCAGGGAGTTATCGGTTATCGATATCAGGTCAAATACCGATAACGAATGTTGTGATCTGTGGGGATTATCAACAAAGGAGATAGCCAGAGCCGGTTAATGGGGATCAGGTCGATATCGCCATTGGACTGAACCGGGGTCAAATGGCGATATTGATATCGGATAATGTGTCGACAACAATTAAATGACGACAAGAGATTGACCATTATGGTCCAGAACGATCTGATCAATAACTGGGGAATATCCTATTGGTTTATTGGCGATTGAATATATTGTAGAAGATCGTGTGCGATCTGACGCGACGCGGATGGGCAATCTGATCTGGTTATGAGGCGATGAAGGGCGGCGATAACCTAAACCGCGATCAGGGAGAGTTGAATGGCGATCGAGGAGGGAGATATCGCTCACCGATTGGGGTATTGGAACACGATGGCGATGGGATATAGTGATCCATGGCAATATATTGTCAAGGAACTGTCCCTGGTTCACCATCTCCTCGAATCGCGATAGCAATCCCGACCAGCAATCCCCATTGATATCGCCCTCGTCCTTCACACTCATTCGCCCCAATAATCGCACTATCGTCCACAACATCATCAAATGCGATTCCAATGAACTGTGTCGAACGGCGGTGACGACGGTGCCGATATCAAATTACCTAAATAAACGGGATCCTGTTGTGCGATGGCGCTATTGATTGCCAGATCGACACGATCACGATCGTATAACGACATGATCTTATCCCAGATAGGATCACGATGATCGCGATCACGTTCGTGTGTGATCGACTCGAGAGCGGTCAATCGGGAATTGATCCTGATGATCCCATCTTCCAAGGCCGAACACAATCCCTGAACGGTTCTGGTCAGGTGTCGCTGTTGTCGTTCGAGTTTCACGATCGGTGTCGGGTTGACGGATGGCGATAACAGGTTCGGGATCGGGTCGAATGGTGTGGCGATGGCTGGATCAGGTTCGATCGGTGGTGGTTGTCGTGTCGTCGTCGTCGTCATCACACCGTTATCGACAGGGGGATATTCCCCAACACGATCATCATCATCGCACACGATCGTCGTCTCAACAGATCTCCACCTAAACTCACACGTTATTCGTCGTCAACTTCAAAACCGGGAACTGATCGTGGAATCCGATGGGAAAAACGTCGTGAACGACAATGATGAAATTAACGATAATGTTGTTCTAACTTGGTGATTGCAGATAGAGCAGATTGACGAACACGACCGATTCTGTGGAATCGTATTCGATCAAGGGCCGTTAACACCTCGTGTGAATATATTGGGGAATAGGTGTTTGTCGCCCAGTGCTCCAGGGATTCAACACCGCCCAGCACGATCGGCCACGATGTCGCCGATAACGCGCCGATCATGGCCCGGAACAGGTTCGGGACGTTCCCCGACGACGAGCAGATATCGGGCGATAACGCCCCGATCGCACCTAACAGATTACGATGAAAGACGACACTAGATCGCGGGCAACGACTTAAACAGCGACAGATCAATGACACGATTCGATCTGGGACAAAACACGAATTAGATCGCGATCAGATCACGAACAGTAAAAGTTCAAAAACTGTTTCCTCAAAATGTGTTTCGTCGTTGAAATCCGTTTCGAACGAGGTCGTGTTGGTCGGACCGTATGATCTGTGAATGAGATCGATCGGGGATCGGATGATGACCTGGGTCAGGGCACGAGCGGCCGATCCCTGAATCGGGGGCGTCTTGTTGGCCATAATCGTCGATAGCGACGCGATGATCGTGGCCATGATCGACCCGTTATCGCTATCGTCGTCCCCATCACCGTTTTTATTACGATCGCACCGATAGACTGACACCAATTCACCCAATGACATCGCCCTAATTCAACAACAAACGTTAATCCCATCGTGGACCACAATCAGAAACATCGTCAAAATCCCCAGAGTAAATCCCCAGAGTAATTCCATCAGAAAATCGTTGTCGAATCGATGAACATTGCCAACTCAGTGAAGAAGGCGATAATTGGACAATTGGCGATGGTGATGATGATGACGAGGGTGTTCTAGACGATACCCCGATTCCTGAACATGATGATCGGGATCCTGTAAACTCTTCATCATCGCCGACACGATCCGTTGCCCATATGGTCTCAGAGCGGATGGGCGGGCGATCGCCAGACGCCCCAGCTGTTGGACCATGATCGCCCTGGCCATCGGCTTCTGGTGTCTGACACCACCGCCACCGCCGCCCCCTACAGATCACGAATCAATCGCCCCCGCCCCTTCGCCCAGATCTCGATCACCGACCTTGACAAAGACAATCCAATAGAATCGGGATCAATTCGATATCGATGTGATTGACGAATAGCGATAGACTCTGTTGAGACGCCGATCGGGTGTCGATATCGTTCAAACGGTCTAAGACGACGAGAAGGCGGTGGTGGAGATTACCCAATGGATATGGGTTGATCGCCATTATCTCAGACGACCACGACCGGGAACACCAACAGAAACGAGGGCGATATCGCTATCGGGTCATTGAGGTGATGACGATATATATTATAAAGGATCGGTCGGGAGGGTGTGTCGGTGGTGGTACCCTTCTCCCCCCAATAGATCAGGACGATCACGATCGAGATGGGATCGGGACGTGGCGGGGGTCATTCGGGCAGTGTCATCGACCGCGATATCAATGATCGATATCAACACATCTTCCTCCCTGGTCGGGAATAATTCCCAACAGATCACCCGATATCGTATTCGGGGTCGATCGCCCCGACAAGATCAGCTCCTGGTTAACACGACGACCACCACAACCGGTGGGGAATATCGCCACAATAATCCCTGGTCTGATCCCGATTAGGAAATGGGAATTGTGGTCAATATCGGTTAAAACGACTGTGGAGATATATTCTGATCTGTTCTATAAGATCAACAAAGGAATAACTCTTAAACCCTCTTCGACACGACTTTACGACAACAGAATCACTTCCGATTCCGAATCGACGAAACCGTAAAACGAATGACACAGGTCGATCGGTGAATATATTCTGAACCTGGTTCACGATGTGTTTATCGATCCATTTTCTTGAACTGGACGAGCTGATGAAGAAGCGATATGAGTATCTGTGTGGGCAATAATCGCTGATCGGATTGAGATACGGCCGATATCTCCCCCGCTTCCTGGACGAACCATTCCAGGTCCTGTTCGTCGCATTTGTTGCAGAGCTGGGCGAGGCGGATCTTACGGCTGGCGAAGTGATCGTCGAGATCGAACAGCTCCAATGGCGGTGGAGGAATCTCCCTGAACAGACAAGTTCGTCAACGGATCAACACCCTCAGACGACAGCGAAAATCGCGATGAAATGGGAAAACGAATGAGATCGGGTGTGAACGATGGCGGTGATGGAATCGACCTAAGACATGGGGGAAATACAGCCGGCTGTAATTTAGGTTGAGGAACGTCGAATTCGGGGGGAATCAGCGTCAACGGCGCGTTGGGCAGATCGATCGACGTGGCCAACACGATCGACTCCGGGATCATATCGACGGTCAGTTCGAACAGACGATGGTCGAAGAGCTGGGTGAAATCCTGAGGGAGCTCCTCACTCTCCTGTTGTTTGTGGGACGATCAGAGGGCGCCGCGATGGCGATAAAACCCGGGCGGGGGCGGGACGGACCTGAAGACAGACGTGAAGCTGATTGGCCAACGCCCCGATATTCGGACACGAACAGGGTTCGCCCGATTCGGAATAATCGCCATCACACGGTGGAATATCGACACGATCTATCAAAGGCCAATCTCGATCAGATTCCGTTTTGGCGAATCGACAGAACCCATTTCTGGCGCCGAATCGACAACGGCGGATTGTGTGGGCGGGAGATTACCGAGTAATAGTTTGAGAATCGCGTTGAGCAGAGGGAGGTTCTGCTCCTTATCGAGATAGTCGTCGTGGAACACGGCCGACGATCCGATCACGACAACCGTGGACGATCGGGAACCGGACGACGGACGAACGGCGGCGGCGATCGTCCGATGCGACGGGAACGAGAGCGCGTCCGTCTGCAGGATCGGGATCGCCGGTCGTTCGTGGTCGATTGTGCACCCGAACGGGTAAACGATCGCGAACCCGTCACTGAAAACACGACAGATCAAACGATCGATATTCCTCATCGAATCGTTGATGTTTTTACGAATTAGATTGTGGCGGATCGAACTCCTTCGAATCGTATCGCGATTCGCGTCGCCCCGATAGTTTGTCGAGTTTGGAGTTCATTGGGTTTTCGATCAGGACCTGATTTCGTCGTTCAACAGCACATCGGCGTCGTCGCGAACCGAAACCGACGAACCTGTTTCGGGTGGAAATATTTGTGGTAAACGTGTCGGGCGACGCCATCGTTATTGAGGGTGATCCCGAGGGATTGCAGGAAGTCGTTGAGCGGGGCGGCGGGGGCATCGGACCCGTCCGACCCCAGAACCAGAACCGCCCCCGATCCCGACTCGACGTACTCGTTCATGGCGTTGAGCTCGGGAGGGGAAAGGGGCTCACGAGCACCGCCCAATATCAATAACGACGCGCTCCTCAATAACTCCCCTGTTATTTCACCACCGTTTCTACAGAACAACAACAGATTCAGTCGACGACAATCACGATCCGTTGAACGATATTCGTCGGAAAAAAAAACAACGTCGTTCAACGAACGTTTCAGGTGAAGTTGATGAGAATCGGATCGTTCGTCATCACAGATATGATGACGATGGCGATGGTGATGGGAATTACGTGATAACATTATGATGTTGTTTAAGGCGGCGGTGGAATGATTTGTATCCATTAGTGGGCGTGTAGAGCTCGTTCTTGGACAGATCGAAAACCACGACCCGATCGTGTTTTCCGCCTTCGGGTCGCGTCCCCGTTCCCGACAGATTCCCTTTCTGATCGCCATTCATTGGTGGTGGTGGTTGTGGTTGTTGGGCCCTTGAACTGCCCCAACAACTTCACTAAAACCCTTCACCGAGTGAGGCGCTCGTCATTACTGATCGTCTCAGAGAAACGGGGCCAGAACACACAAAAGGGGGTCAAAACCGACTAAAGAGAACAGTATTGGACCTGGTTGATAGTGATTTACTGGTTCCGACTTGGGATTGTCCCTTCCTGGCCATTAATCTGGTCAAGGCGAGGTGCCGGTACCCCCTCGGCCACAATCACATCCGTTTAAAGATCGAGGGGCAATCCCGAGGTCGGTCGGTCCACGTCCTGGGCAACGACCGCGAAACTGATCGAAGAGTATTCCCCCAACTGACCTGATAGGGCATCAGCCGCCCTAATGCTGGATCGGTCGGAGATTGTCGAACGCCGCCGTGATCGCCGTCCCAGAACATTGGCAAATCATTGATAACGGTGCCGGTGCCGAAACCCTCTGACATCTTCAGTTCTGAGGGTCGTTGGTCGGGCGGCGGTGGCTGAAGGTAGAGGTGGCAATGGGGAACGGCGGATCTGGTCCATCGACAGGGCGTTCGCTGCCATGTCGGTGAGTGATGTGGGCATCGCTGTCACAACACAATAAAGGGCCAGTTGACCAAGTACTTTGTTGTTTCGTAAAAGCGGTCGACGATCGTACGAGTTATGACAATCTAAAGATGATGTATTGTGAGGAACATGATGACCAGATCGCGATCAAGATGATGGGGACTCCGATCCCCCCAGTTTTCCCGATCACATCCTCTCGACCGCATTGATGCCCAGCAGGAATAAACACCTCTTGATAACGGCGGCGATCGCCGAGATGAACTCTAATCGTGTCGCCTTGAGATCGTCGCTAGCGGCTTCGTTCACTGGGGTGATCTCATACCTGAACACAAAAACCATTGTTGATATCCAATCATCATAATATCACATCAATAGCGAGATCGGAACCGTTCGTGTTTGAACAAAATATAACGAAGAAGATATGGTTTGTGAAATTACCAGGAGTTAAAGTCTTTGGACAGATCGAACAGGTATTTGCACAGAATACTTGGTTTATATTCATAAGTCGCCTTCTCGATTGTGCTCCAGAAGTTGTTGACGGCGTAGAGCAACGTACGGTCGTGATCGGTGTCCAACAGGGATAGATCGACCGTGGCGTTGGCCGGCCGGCTGACCTTGGCGATGATCGCCATGATACGCGCGTAGGCATAGCATAGGTAAGGACCTGCAATAGAACATTGCAGATTAAACATCACTCAAACAGGAAATGGAGAAATCAACTCGGACAGCGTTGGACAGGAAATTCAACAATTTTCGATGAGTGAAATTGAGTGTAAATTCTGATGAATGCTTTTTTGAACATAAACACAGAATGTTTCAACATCATCCTAACCTGTATCGCCGGTTTTGGCGGTCCAATCTTTCAGAACAAAGACGATATCTTTGACGGGATCCTGATTCAGCATTCGGTATTTAATCGTGGCCAAGGAGATGGCGTGGCACACTGTGTGTTCGCGATATGAGTATCAACGGGAATACGACACGAGGGCGGACGCGGGACAAACCAGTATCGATTTCTTTAGCATCCCAAACACCGACGTATTTTTTCAAGTACGTCTCCATGATTTCGGAAGTCTGAGCACACGATGGTCATAAACGTATTTTGATCGTTCTAACAACAGTATTTACCAGTTGGGCTTTGAGCTGGGAAAAGTAGATAATGGAGCCGTCACGAGAGCTCATCTTCCCTTGTGGGCCGACAACTTGACCATACGATAAGTGGAAACACTTCTTGGCCTGTTCATAACCTAAACACAGCGATATGACACAACACATGTCGGTCGGGAACGATAGAATTACCGAGAAGATCAAGACAGGCGAATACTTGTTGAAAGTGCAGACTCTGGCCACTGTCCACAACGTAGACGCTCCGCTCAATCTCAAATTCGCCAAATTTCCTCTAAATTCACATCTCAAAAGGGAGAAGGGAGCAGATCAAGCAAAAACTGATTTGGCGCAGACGTGATTTGAAACAATAATACTGAAATAAACAAAACACAAGAAAACGAGAGAATTATCGGGGTAAACCTGAGCTAGACTGAGATCTTTGGTGGCGTAGAGACCAGCGCCATTGGATTTGATCAAGACCAGGAATGGTAATGGGGGATTGGACTTGGACAGATCACAACCGATGGCGCCATTCGATTCCATCATGACCCCACCTTCTTCGGGCGTTAACTTGTAGTTCGCCATGACCAGCTCCTTGCTCTCTTCGCTCACTTCGGATTCGAAGAACCAGTGATCGAATCGCTGTAAATGGAGCAGGAACGTTAGCGAGGACATTCCAGCAAAAGCGGAAGGAGAGTGTCCTAACAGCTTCTAGCCAATCATAGATCGCGTTGAAATCATCCAAACTCCATTGTCTCGTGATCTTCCACAATTCGCATAGCTTTTCCTCACCGTTCTCAAGCTTCAATAGGATATCGTCAACTGAACAGATATCAATGAGGTCCAGATACGAACGGGCCACATATGTAGACAAAGATTCAATGATCGAAACAGTAACAATTAGAACAGCAATGGGATACGGATGACTTCGAAATCGAAAGAATTCTAAAACTTAATGGCGAACACAAGTTAACAAGACATCGTTCCCTCTGTTCGGTTGAGAACCCCATTAGATGAGAATCCAATCTACCTTCTTTCTTTTTCTGGCGTTGTTGTTCCATGACCGACTCCACAACCGATTTATCGATTTTCCCAATTTCAATCATGGGTTCACCTGGTTGACATTCCTGTTCACGTGTTTAGAACGACAAAGCACAGATTCTGCCGATGGCTCAACGAGATCCGACCTCCGGTATGACACAGATGATCTGATTGGCGATACCGCCACCAGCCTTCTTACCACCTTTACCTTTGGCAGCGACGGGAGCATCAGATTCTGAATAAATTGTTGGTCGTTCAGGGGGATTGGCGAAGGCTGTGATGTGAAAGACGTACCCTTGGTGAGAGCGGTGACGATATCGGCTGGAGGGGAAAGACCCAATTCCGAATACGCCAAGATCATTCCGGATGAGTTCACGCCCTTGAAATCTTTAGGAACGATGAGCTGCTTCTTAAGCTTTGAACCCAATGGAATATACGCCACCATATCTCCAACCTTGAATGAACAAACCACAATATCAACCGAAAATTGACAAAAAAAGCTTAACAAAATCAAATTAGAGTTTGCCAAAACTGCATAAAAAGCACGGGCGTTTGGCAAATAAAAATAATTTTCACATCGAATTACCTTATAGCCGATTCCACCGCAAACAACGGTGATTGGTTGTGGTTGTCCAGCATCAACTGTGCAGACATGCCATGTCTTGGGGGCATCGGCCACCGGATGATCGTTAACCGTTAGGATTCTGGCCGCGATCACATTGGCGAACGGGTATCGGGTCAATGTCCTCAGATCGAGTTGGTCGTTAGCTTCAATATAGATCTTTCCCAGAAATTCCCCTCGACTGCCAACAAAAAACATGTGAGGAGAAAGCGTTGGAACTTTGGGAAGACGAGAAGAACATACGAGTCTTTGGGGACTTGTAAACCGGCCAGATCAACACCTTTCTCGGCCATGATCTGTTGAAGGCGCCAAAGGCATTTGCCAATGTGAGCACCTTCATCACCTGGATAAGTGGCGGCGACAACTTCATGACCCATTTGTTCATAAAGGCGGATAACAGAGCCGCCCAGCGCCACATTTCGCATATGTCCAACGTGGAACACCTGCTCGATCCTTTTAGAAAAGCCAAAAATTGAGGAATCGTTCATGATTTGATACCTTATGAGTGTTTGGCTGTGAATATTCAATCATCACCTTCTCCTGATTCACATGCGGCAATGGACTCAGGAACGATCCTTTGCACAAGAAATCAGGAAATCAGCGAAAACCGAAGGAGCTCAACAAGATCAGGATAAGAACCGTGATTGATCGAATCAACGACAGAGGCGAAGAATTTCGAGGAAAGTTTAAGGTTGACGTAGGCGCCATTGGCGGAAGCACTGTCGAAATCTTGGATGAAGATAATGAGCGAAATGAGAATTTGGGGGGTCTAACGGAGCTACGAACATTTTGCGTATTGTTGATCAGTTTCGATGAGGTTATTGATGAAATCGGAACAAGCGCTAGCAATATCCTGATTCGGCACTCCAGGGATTAATTTACAGAACGATGAACACGGGAACATGAATTCGCCAGTTCCTCGGGTTCTTGGTCGTGACATACACTTCATGATAACTGGTTCCATCTGTCGCAAAACACACACACACACCCGGACCCGGTCAGTTCCTGTTGGAGAAGGAGACAGCGAATATCCAGAACCTCTTGTGGGACGGTAGCGCCATATCGTTGGCGAACCGCTAAGATGAGGGCGGCGACAAACTGGGTCTGGGCCTGTTCCAGGATATTGATGGACATGACGACACCACAACGTGTTTAGTTGGCAGATTGGCACTGGGACCCGGAATTCCGGCCATATCCCGTGGAGTTCCAGGGGGTCGGTCAACTGTCACTGTGGCGGACCACCGTGATGACCAACTCACGGACTCATCGGGATATGAACGATTTCATCCATCAATTCTGTTCAGCGTTCGACTGAATGAATATTCCAATCTGGTGGGTCGGGTTTGGTATACAGAGAAAGTGTGAGGTCGTGAGCGATATCATTGATAGAGATTTTACGATTGGACGCCGACTTGGCCTATGGCGAGTGGTTTTGCGGAGTCGATTGGATATGAGATAATAGATGAATCGGCCATTAATAGCATTTTGGAAGTCGGGTCATTCTCCTGATATCGTGTTCATCACTTGTGTATTCAGAATTCATCAATTATATATTCCCAGCGCCAAAAACCTGAGTCGTACAAGACCCGAGTTCAATCTTCTTCCTAGATCTAATTTAACAACTAGATTGGGGTGTTGCGTTCTCAATTCACGCCAAGAATCCTGTTGGATTGAAGGAGGCGTCCCCGGCTTAGCTGTTGCCGTTCCATTAGTCAAGAGTTAGGAAACCATCATCGAACAGTTCGGATATAGTCGCTGTTGAGGTAAAATGGAACGATAGTGCAAACAAGCACTGATGGCGCAATTAGAGTATTTATCTTCTGGCAAAAGTTGCAAATAAATGTATTGGTCATAGGATCGTTTAGGATTTCCTGCAAGTAAAGAAGGCACATTGATAGACGAACTGCATCATGGAGCGCGCGTTCGACACATAACGACATTCGTGAGGAAATGAGCTCGCCTAAACAAATCAAGTAAGCGATAAACCTGAACACACAAATAGAACCCTGGCGAGGGGAGCCAAAGACGACTAACAATCATCTCCAAACCGAACGCAGGAATAATACGCTGAAGATCGTGAAGCGATAGTTCTGTCCAGGGGATAATCAATGAACGTTGCGAAAGGACAACCGGTGATGAACAAACTGACCAACTGATAGGTCGTCGGTCTCATTATAATGATATAGCAATGGACCTGAGAACAGGAAAACACCCTCAGGAACACCCTCTATCTAATTCCCTCAACCGAACTGACCTAAATTGATCCAATATCCACCACGTTTCAGGATTTTCGAGATCGTTTCGACGTATTCAATGACGTTATGAGCTAAATCGGGGATTAATCGAAAAAACCGGAAACAAACACGTTGGCAGGTTCCAGTACCGGTGTCGATGAAGAAACAGGTCACGACGGCGTCAAAACCTTCTGTGTCTTCGCCATAGACCTCGAGAAAATCGCCCGCCGTCATCGACATCGATCCTGACCGACTGTTCAGCCGAGCGACGAATTATTCAGGGTCGTGGCCAAGATTACCTGTGATTGGCGTACACGACGGGAACTGGTCTGGGATTCGGAACTGGCGTAAACGATCCTCGATACTGACAACGTTCGTGGTCTGGTGAACGAACGGCGCCAAAATCAACGGCGACATCTCCTGATGAACACTGCGAGACCGGTCAGAAAACACACAATCGCCACGAGCGCAATTCCATGGTCAGCAACCAGTTCAAGATGAAATGCGATCCCAGCAGCATGAAATATGAGAATTCGTTGCCTTCGGATTGGAACCCGGCCTGAGCGATCTCCCAAGTCAACCTCCCTGATCCACAATCAGACGATGGCCATGGGCCCAAGGCGCGTTCCAGCACCTAATCCCGATCCCGGTGATAGAACCCGAATATGTGAGCGACCATTCACATCTGGGAACAGGTCCTTGAGCGTTGCCACGATCACGTCGTAGCTGCATTTTCGCTGTGCCCAAGAAAAACATGATTTTTGTTTTGAACAAAATGACAACAGAACAACTACCTCGTCAGATCCCTCTTTGGACCATTCGCGAACGAATTGCCTCAGCGTTGACTTCATTTTTTCCTAATGACGGTTGATTGACATTTGCTGGTTCAGCGGTGTGTTCGTAATTTTACGAAGTTGGCTCCGGATACGGAAAGCGATGCCGGATCGATATTATGCCTGAAACGAGTCAATCGTCGACGGCCAGTGGCAGTCGGGACAGGATCAAGAATTACTGAGCGATTTGAGATTGGAAGACGGACGCCGAATTCGATGTCAGCACATCAATAAATCGTTGATTGAGAATAACATGGTCTAAGGCGCGCTTCTGATTTGAAGTGAAGTCCGGTAGAAGGGCACGATGAGCTTCGGGCACCGACTACGACAGCAACTAATTTAATAACGGAAATGGTCGCCAAGAAAAACGGACCTTCCAATGGATTGTCTGTTTGTGAAGTTCCTGCATCGAAATACGAGCATAACGCTGTGGGAAGAGAGGATGACGAAAGCGCCTTTTTTAAGGATCTGTGAAATCAGCTCACCTTGAACGACTCCAATACTTCACCCTATCGCAAAACAAAACAACTACAAATGTTGATAAAATCGGGGCCTGGGTATGATCGAGATCCAAATACCAAATGCACCGCTTCTTCGTAGTCATCGTTGGACATGTTGTCGCGATCGTCCGGCAATGCTTTTGGGCGTCGAAATTCGGACTCCGGAAATCTGTGGCCAACTCCGAAGCGGTGCGTGGTAAAGGTCACACGAGATTTACGATTACGCCACAACGGAATCTGTTTGCCGACAATCATATCCTGGTTTTGTCCCTCTTTGTCTCCAACAATATCATAACAACAATATTTTCAACGAAATTTTTATTAATTCTCCGTTTTTTTTCGTTCAAATTCCAGTGATTGTTCCAAAGCGGTATGAAAATGCGATTGATCCATCGACACAAACGTGTTCCCTAATTCAGATTGCATGAATCTTCTGAACAGTTAATTGCGTTTGAGTCTCGTCACCAATCTGGCTGTTGGTTGTTATTTTCCACATTAATACACAAATGAAACTATTGATCAAAACGCCCCAAAAAATGGCATTCCTGACCTTTTATTTGCGGGACATGATAATCAAGCTCGTTGTCCAGCCGAAGTTTTACTGATCTTTCCTTAGAAATGCATCAAAATCGTCTCAGGGCGTCTGTGTTTATGAAGTACAGGACCATCCTGTAGATGATAAGATTGCTCGACACAACGATGTAGTAGACGAATCCTATGTCGCTTCGCTGAAAAAGAAAATGAACTCATTGAACTACTGGGGCACCAAAGAATAAAGTCGAAACGTTCTGGGGTCTGGATCAGATCTGTGGATTAGCGATCTCCTCTTCACAGTGTCTCTCCCAGCGGAATATCGATTGGCGTTGGTGGTTCCGTATTCAACGGTGAAAAAAAGTTCATGCAATATTCCCGGGAAATCGTTCAAGAATGTATGCGCTGAAGGCGAAAACCTGGTTCAGGGGCGAAAGCGATGCGGGAAGCAGGACGATTTTGAGGCGAGGACTGCGTTTAGGACTGCTGTTAAAGATTTTTCAACGCCGTTTGACCAGATATATGATCCGCGGTGGAGTTCATCCCCTTCGTGACCAGATCCGACCTCTAAGTGTGTCCCAGAATCGCCTGGCGCCAAGAGCCTAGTTACCACAATCTGCAGATTCCACCAGCGGAAAATAAAAATCTCGATTTCACCGAGGGCGTTGAATCTGGCAAAGGTAAAGCAATGTAGACCTGAAAGACTTTAACAAAATTGGACAGTGTATAACACATACGCGAAGCATTAATTGGCGGCGATTGGTAAGTCTAGATTCTGCCAGACTGACACTAAGGCGTCACGAAGCTTAAACATCTTAGCGTCGTCGTGAAGAGGTGTAGGCGTTAACCGGAGACGTTCGGTTCCTCGAGGAACCGTTGGATAATTAATGGGCTAAAAAAAACAAGGATTAGTGTGCTGTACACGATACGATCGAATGTGGAACTCACTTGAGCGTAAAGACGATGATCGTCCATGAGCATATCCGACGCTGCTTTGCATCTTACAGGATCGCCGACGATAACTGGAACAATATGGCTTTCTGACTGGATTACAGGCAACCCAGCATCTTTAAGAATAGTCTTCAAAAAAGAGGCACGCTCCTAAGTTATAGCTTAAAAACAACAGCATTGTCACAAGCAGGGATAATTACTTGATGTCGTGAACGCAGAATACGTCCATCGCCACTTCGTAGGACGCGAATGCTTGCTAACGAAGCGGCAGCAACAGCAGGTGGGATTGCCTTAAATTGTCATATGAGTTTTAAGAGCGCAATAAATCATACACTTGTGATACAGTAGTAAAGATGAATCCTGGAGCATAACTTCGAATAGCGTCGATCATCGAAGCAGTTCCAGTAACGTATCCGCCGAATGACCCGAACGCCTTGCCCAACGTGCCTAAAATCAGTAAGATAAGAAGGTGCGTGCAGCCATAAACTATTCTTGTAGAACCTGATATCATTGACAAACGGGACATTTGGCCGTCCCTTGAAGCGACTCCAGCACCTTCTGGGCCATACAATCCGACAGCGTGAACCTGCAAAGGCATTGGCATAAAATGACCAAGCTCAGATTTTTCGAAGATACTTCGTCAATGAATGTCAGTGCGCCGAATTTTTCGGCGACGTCGCAGATGGCACCAATATCAGCAATATCGCCATCCATAGAGTAAACCGACTCGAATACCACCACCTTGGGGACGTCTTTATCAGCTTTGGACAGCAATTCTTCTAGATGTGCAACATCATTGTGACGAAACACAGATTTTGTTGCTGCATGGCAAAACAGTCGGCAACTCAGATTGAAAGCCAAGAAAAAGAAACAATCAGAATAACCTCGACTGCGACGAATTCCGGCGATCATTGAGGCGTGATTAAGCTCATCACTGAAGAAATGAACGCCTGGAAGTAGCGTAGCTAAGGTAGAGAGCGCTGCATCGTTAGCAACGTAGCCTACAAGTGCATGAGCGAGAAAAAACAGCGCATGTGCCTTCTTGATTACCAGAGGAAAAGACGAGCGAAGCCTCATGACCATGGAGCGAAGCGAGCTCCGACTCAAGTTCGCTGTGAAAGTGAGAAGTACCAGAGATGTTTCTCGTACCGCCAGCCCCAGCCCCAACCTTAAGAGATTGTCAAATCTCGAACCATGAAGAGTCGTCGGCCAAATACTGTGTCAATCGCCGAATGCATGGCAGATACGACCGCGGGGTGCTGACCCATTCCCAGATAATCGTTGTTGCACCAGACGGTGACATCGCGCTTCTCGTGGATTGCAGCGGGAAACTGTCCGACCGAACGGTCAATGTCGAAGAAAACGCGATACCTGTACCATAAAAACAGTATCAGTTTGAGAATGTTTTGAAAAAAAAAGCAAAACGGAGTGTATTACCGCCCCTCCGACTTAATTTGATTCAGCTTTTCATCGATCAAGCTCTCGGTTTTCAACTTCTGTAGAAGCCCATCGGAAGCAGGGCACCCGGAACACTAAAGAGCATTGCTTTAGGACGTGTTTGGGGGAACACATTTTGAACTCTGCATTGTGACCTTTTGTAAATGAATAGGAGATTTCGCTTCGTTTTCCTTCATCACCGATTGAATGAAGGGACAGCATGCCTTGCCTAATGATTCGACCAGTGACGGCAGATTAGCAGCTGTCAAGTTGCCGGACGTGGCTCGCAGGAACGGGCAAGCCAGTAACTTGGCATTAGACAACAGATTCAATGTAGGCGGCATTGTAGACCACAAGATCCCACAGCGAGACCCAATCAACTATGACAGATCGCAATGACGGTAATCCAGTTTTTCGATCACGTTCGGGAATGATTCTCCTCGATCGCGAATATTCTGTTGGAGAAAGGGGAAATGCCGATAGGTTAGACAGCTAAGATACACTAGGAAAATGATGCGCCAACTGCCCAACTCTACCGGGTCAATATCGGCACGGCCCTTGGGGTAGCGTTGACTGCAACAGCAAACTCGGGACGACGATGATGGGACTACCAGGATGAGTGTACCCGATGATGACAGATGAGATGACCCATCGCACATCGTTACCGGTGCCAACCGCCACTCTGTGCAGTAACGATTAGGAACGGAAGAGTGACCCCGCCCATGGTAGATCGCGACGACTGCATGGTCGGCTACCGCGCGGTGCGAAGTAGCCGACCTCGCCGCTTTAAATGGCTGTTGTCGAATTTATGATGATAAACCCACTAGTTTTATGGGATTAGAGGACTGTCCGTTGATTAGCTATGAGGGACATCATGTATTTTCGTAGCGCCTTTGCAAAGTATTATATCGCCGCGCCGCTCCCAGAGCATCCCAACTACCAACGCGTCGACGCCATAGCAGAACGCTACGAATGCGAAAATGGGTTTCTGAACGGTTCCGCCACCGTTTCCCAATTGACCTTCTGTAGCGCCCCAAGGGGGATTTTTTCTATCTGGCTCAATAAGCCCGGATTTCCCTGTGATCGAGGTGAAGCTGCGACGTCAGATGCTGTTGCAGGCCTTGCACGTATGGATATCCCACAAGCCCTTGATAGATCACGTCATGAAAGTGAAAAACTCTCCGGAAAATCAACCCAGTTCTTAGGGTGTGCGGTGTTGTGCTCGAGATATTCTCAATATTGCCTGTCTTGATTTGTTGCTGGAGTGTGTTCCAATTCACTCACAGACCAAGCCAATATCGGTATTTCATTATCTACCCATCTCCAAGAATCATGGTCATCTACGCTAACAGCAATCGGGATTCTGGAGCCATCAACAATCGTTCAGATCGCACCGAATATCAGGCGGACGTATAACCTTGGTTGTGAAGCATCGAGCGTGTGGGTGAGTCATGCTCGGAATTTGGTTTTTAGATTGATTGGAAACGGATGTTGAAGTTATATCTTGAAACCGGGACAAAATACCATCTTCAAACACGACCTGCTCGGCACGTCGGTTGCTACATGGTCAATGGGATGAGTTGGAGACATTTCACGGTCGTTTGTCTAATCGGGGTTAGTTTGGCACAACCTGTTCCAGACGCAGACCCGGACCCTCTTGACAACCCCGACCCTGAGATTGTCGTGGATGATGTCGGTCCGACCGTAGAGTTCACCAATGGTGATCCCGATACGATTACTGTCACTACAACAACGACGACGCCAGAAGACGTAGTGGAAACGCCAAATTCACCGTTGATTTCTGAATCTCCATTACCATCGCCAACGGACCCAGAGATGTTAACAACTCCAAACCCGCCCGCTCCCGAGGTCCCTTTGGATCAACCGCTTGAGTTACCACCGGAGCCATCTCAATTAAATTCATCTAATCCCACAATTACAACTCTCCAACCGAACTCAAGTGCTCCAATCACTCCAACTCGCTTGCTGCAGCCACCGCCAACTACAGATGCTTCTGTACCAGTTCCGTCTACGACGACGGTGACAACACCAGCACTACAAACAACGGACACACCGTTGGAGCCACCGACGGTGACACCAACCCAGCCAACAACGGTGACACCATCTCGGCCAACGACGGTAACATCAACTCAGCCAAGGACGGTGACACCAACTCCACCAACAACAACAACTGTGACACCAACTCAACCAGCGACGGTAACACCAACTCAACCAACGACCACGACATCAACTCAGCCAACGACGGTAACACCAACTCAACCAACGACCACGACATCAACTCAGCCAACAACGGTTGCGTCGGCTCCACCGACAACAACGCCAACATCTTTGCTGCCGACAAGAGTGCGCCCGTTCGGAAGTATGTTTGGTATGTTAGGGGGAATAAGCCCATTCGGCATGAGACACAGGTGGAATCACGACAGTCTTCATCATCATCATCATCATCATCACCTTCACCTTCATGATCACCCAGGCGATTACGACGATGACGATGACGATGGCGGGCACCACTATGAAGATGGGGTCGAGCATCACTATGAAGACGGTTATGATGGGGTGGGAATGGATGGAGTGGTCGACGACGCCGTGCATCCGTTGCAACACCATCTGTTGCATGGATTGCATATCGGAGGGCATCATGACCACCATCATCATCATCAACATCATCATAGGGCAAACGACATAGACCATGATGTCGTGTCAGGAAATGGCATTGTTTCCAGCTTCTAACCCGGTGCCACACAATATGTAAATTTGATCGAATTTCGGCGTAAATTCTCCATAAAGAGCTCACAGTTGTCTTGCAAGGATTGGAGTTTAGTTAGTTCGGGGTGTTATAAAAAAGGGCTGGATCTTGAGAAAAGCGCAGATCTCATTGATAGCGGAATAGACGAATCTGAAATAGATAGCAACAACGTACAATGTGTACAGGTGGAACATGATCCAAAACCAACGGGTTGACACTACGAACCACGCGAGGAATGTCACCTAATTGCCATTATTACAAACGCATCTTAGGAGAAACATCGCGAGCAGGCAATCATACTATTGGCAATGGCCACAGGACTTTCAAACTGGAGTTGAACCGATCACAATGTGTGACATGTGCTATGATAAGGCGATTGATCATGTACGAGAATGACGCACCCGCAGTGACCAGACTTAAAAACGGGTACTGAACGCAAAACCAACAATCAGCTAAGAATACATATCCGGATGCAAGGTACCTTAAACAATATCGCTTGCTGTGGACTAAGCATCCAAAGAACAGTGAGAATAACGAAAGACGCAAACTGAAGGACTTGGGCGACGGCGACAGATCTGCTATGCGAGGGCAACAATTGCGATGTGTTTTGGCAAAACACGTGCAGAACGCTGGACAGAATCACTGAGTAAACGACGGTGCATCATTGATGAAGCACACTTCTCTACTGTGCTGAAACCGGACCCCGCAGTCGCGATTGTGAGCCAAATCTGCCTCCATTCCCATCCGAACACAGTTGCCTTCCATATTTGCGGTCCTGCAGTAAGTAAATCAGAGATACGCTGCGTTTCGGAACCTAACGCACCGAACAGTGCCGATGTTAGCATCATGGCGATGATGATGTGTTGCGCTTCAGTGACGCCCAGTTTTCCAAAACGCATTATACCTGAACGTTCACGATTACGCCAACAGCAATGCCCATTATTGAAAGTAGATTACCCGTCTGATATTCTTCCCAGTTGGCCTAAAAAGAGTTCAACGAATCGCGTTGTTGGTAGAGAATCGTGGTTCTTTTTTATACCATGTAGAAAGGAAGGACGCTGACAACGAACAGGGCGGCGATCATCTTCGGATCATCACCGGCACAAATACAGCCGCCGATGCAAACAATTATAAGGGTGATGTTGATCGAATCACATCTGTCATACTGAAGAATCAGGAAACAATCTCAGACGAATGTGGATATTTTACCCATGATCAAACAACTGGCCAAGAGCAGATGAAGATTTGGTACGGCGAGCTTGTTTACCATCGATAGCGTCTAATGTTTGATAGATAAACAGCGATGTTGCCGAATAAACCAACACCCATGGTGGTAGCGGATCGGTCAACATGGGCGATTTCGTCGCCACGAGCACCGCCGCCAGCGACATGAATAGTAAGGCAAGAAGGGTGACTAGATTCGGACTGAGATATCGATGAACAACGGAGCGAGCGCGGCATGGAAAAAAAAACGGGGGAGGATTACGCTAATGTCATGGGTAGAAGGGTGACAGCCCAGTTCCAGAATGGCGTCATGATCGTGTCAATATACCCATACAGACCGGACGAGTACTGGTATTTGGCCAGGGCTCTAAGCTGGCCGTCATCTAGAACTGGCATTGTTCGGTGTTTCGCCCGTGATCAGACCGGAATCACCGGATCACCCGTATCGAACTTACCGCCACGTCCGTAGATGTAACACAACGACGTGGAGAATGACCAAGGGGCACGTGGCGCTAAAATGTATCTGTCGTTGCCAACCTACCGTGCACGAATGTGATTATTTCGCTGACGGCAAACGTTTTCGCGTCGTGGCTCAATGGTTTGAAACCATGGCGCAACTGGGCAAACGCCCTCATTGCAACGCGTTTACAGATCTTCCTACTGGAAGAATCACCCTGCCCCTTGTGGTTGTGATCAAAACCCTCTTGATACCATCTGGCTTCACGATGGCCAGCAACTTGTCTATTTCTGTCAGTCATTTTTTCTGGTCAGCTCGATCTCATCAGGGCGCGCGTCTCCTTCTGTGATCAATGCCCCATTTGAAAAACGACAATAATTTATATGACCGGCAACGGTTTTCAAAAGGCGTTGCGGAAGGCGAGGGGTTGAACATCGCTATAGAAACAAAGGAATTCCATGGACCCATGGACTTTGCCTGCTTGCGGTGCCGTTGATTAGGCTTCCCTTCCGAGACAAGAAACAATTCTATTCGGTGCTAGATCTGGTTTGATAAATTCACGCGTTTATGCATTCGGTGGTCATTTTGTTTGGGTGCCAGCCAAATTTTGAATGAAATGTGTTGAGACGGCAACCTTCTCCCGAATCTCCATAAAATTGGCATCGTGGACATATTTGTTCAGAGGTTTATCAATCCTACGCGTCAGCTGGAAGTGTAGAGGAAAAATCAAGGTGCCAAGAACATCACGGAACTGCTGCTGCTGGCGTCATCACCAAAACGGGTTATTTTATAAGATTGAGCACCGAAATCAGAATCAATAGTTCGTCCCGTTCGTCAAAATACCCGATTATGGCGACACTGATTTCATAGTCTTGAAAACGTATGACGACCCCGACAGATGAATTTTCAGCAGTTCCACGACATGGGGTCAGCCGTCATTTGTTGCCCTGTTGTGCAAGCAACGGTGATGAACGGAAGCCGCCAATGTTCACTGTTTGGCGATGCATTTGCTGCCACCAACTGGACCATCATCATCATCTCCACCTGGCGAGTCCTCGAACGTTAAAAACTAGAGCTCGAAACTCAATTCATTTGAATTTCTCACCATATACTTATCTCCAGGCAATTGATGAAACAAAGCATAGGGAAATCATTCACCGCTTTCGCAGCCGATTCCGATCGGCCGTCGTTGACATTATTCTTGTCACGTATTTGAGAATAGTACAATGTCGCATTGGTGAACCGATGGAGGTATCGATTGTTGATGACATCTCATCATGGCAAAAAAGCGTTGGCATTTTCACTTAATCATGGTTTATGGAGATGATACATTCGAGGTCCTTGTCTTGAAAATGCTTTCATGCGACCCAATGACTTTATCAATTTCAGCAGCGAAGCGACGCGATACGATGGGTTGGTCGAGGACAGTAAATGGGTTCAAGAGAACGTCAACATATAGTCCATGAAGCCAACGGAATAACTGCACATGTTTACAAGAATAGATTTAGGATCCAACCTGCTACAGAGTGCATCTTCGCTAACCGATTTGATATCTGCCTCCCAGTTGAAGACATCCTCGACAACGACAACAAATTTTATATCCGAAATTGTGATATAGCCATAACTGCAAAACGCAGAAGAAATTCAAAAAATTATGAACATTTACTGGAAAAGTACTGACACTTTATATTCGTCGATAGGGCATAAAACTCCTAAATATTTGTCCAAAGGCACAGTACTGTTCCCCCTAATGGATTCCACTACAGTTTGGCGATTAGACGATTCTTCCAGGAGAGAATGGATCATGTTCTACGTTTTTCCTCAATAATATCGATTGCATAATGGACATAATAATGGAACGTGAGCTGATCACGCTTGCCAAACACGCGAACGAATAACGGATTGTGCTGAGGCTGAGCCCAAATATCAATCGGTGCCTTGGCATGGACTGGTGACGAAGGGCAATTACCTGCCTTCCGAGAACGGCAAGACACGCTATGAACGGGCGCGCCATTCCCGAACACCACAACACATTTATCAGTGACGGCAATGGCCAACCGCGGATGGCGATACTACACAGGGCGCCAGTCAACATGAGGATGGCGACAGTCAACTCAACCTGACAGGGTGTCGTTGGCCAGCCAACAAGCGAACGAACTATCTTCGGGATGTGCCTGATCGAAGCGAAGGAATGCTCCCCGATTAGGCGTATGGACCATCGGGGGGTTTTGTCAACAGATCAAATGCGAACACTGATAAATGCAGTGGATACGGGTTAATTTGTGGCCAACTCCCGTTAATTTGTAGTTGATCCACCGGGAAATTTGCTATTGAAAAATGGTTGATTGAAGGCCAGAATGGGTATTCCAATATCACCTCACAAACTTCGTGGCTGGGACAGCGTTTACCAGGCTAAGCAAATAACAGTGCGTTTTGTGCCACGATTGAATGATTGTGGTCATCATGGGGGAACTGGTTCGGGCCAGATCCTTACGTCGTTCATTGTAGACCAAATACAGTACATAGTTGTTTCACCTAGTTGTTTCACCTCATACACAGTTCGGTAGCGATTGAACACGGATCACATGCGTTGACTTATTTCCCCAACAATGGCCTCTCCCCCAAATTGGCAGGTTTTACAGTCAGAATGTGCAATTTAAAATCAACGCTCAGAAATCATTCACGTAATCATCAGCACGACATATGGACCATGGTTCCGCCTCTGGTACAGGGTACGATCTTCTCTACACCACCAAGTAACCTTTAAAACTTCCACATTGCACTTTTGAGCGATCGCGTATCGTCCTTCAAACACGTATATCTACTTATAACAGCATCTACACTGATTCGTCTGTTTCTCTCAAAGCGCTTTGGAAATTGATCTTGTTTCGCCATTTTAAGTGTAGTGGGAATGGGGGGGACGCCCTCAAAAAACCCTAGTGCCATGGCGCCGTGTCCAGTGATTAGGTTTTGCGTCGGTAGTCGGTACAGTGCAACGTCGGAGAATCATTCTCTAATCTGAACGTCCGAAGATCATCTGCCTGGACGATCAGCGGTTCGAGGGGGACTCGCGATCATGGCGGATCTGTCCGAGGAATGGGGAAACGCGTGCGATTTACAGCCGAATATCGACGGAACCTGGGCGAATGTCACAGATAACGGTGCCGTTGGGGATTGGTCGCTGGATCGAAACTGGGTCCCCGCTGAGATCGACCTCGGGGCAACCGACGAGGACAGCGGCGATTCGATCAGCATGGAGGAGGACGAGGAGATCCTCGATGCCGAAGATCACGCCGGATGGAGCCGTGTCCGATATAACTGGGTCACACAAGGGATCGTGCCGAACAGGACCAAGGAAGACCATGTTGGGACGCGAATGGACCGGTCGCTGTCGTCGCTGAAACAGATGGCGGTGATCCTGGGGAACTCCTGGCATTATCTTCGGTCGTACATGTCCGATGAATCAGCGTCGACCATCAGTGATCGAGAATCTCCCCCATCGCCTCCATCACCTCCCGCTTATATCCAAGCGTTTTATAGCCGGAAGCATGCATATGGACGGAGGCGCAAATAGCTCCTCAAACATCATCATCGTTCACATTTTTTAACTAATATTTATGTCCAACGACGCCATCTTCCCCCCCCCCCCCGATTTCCTTCACACTTCCCCGGTAGATCTCAGTAAAGATGGTGTTATGTTTATCGGTAGTTTGTAAGTTCGTTCAGGGACAATTGACCAGATAATGATGTGTTATGACCCGAGTCGGCAACTTGGGATTATTCAACAGCAAGTGTCGGGTCCTTGACGATCACCGATTCACACCATTACCGTTATGGAACTAGTGTCGAAACACTCTGACAACAGCTCGACAATACGAGTTGGCACATTCTGTCTGTTGGGAATGGCGATACCCAGCACCGTTTTTTTCGTGATGGCGCTGCACGACAGCTGTGTCAACCGCGTCGCGCTTCCGGTCCCCGCAACGCCAGCGCCAGAAGATGAACTGATCGCTTTGTTGGATGAGTTTACGATGGAGACCGCCGAGCTGTATACGTGGCGGGAACTGCAGGTTCAACCGGTGTCTGCGAAGGTCGAGAAGGAATGGCTGGCGAAGAACGATTTGATCTGGAACCAGTATGAGGATATCCAGGCCGAGGCAGCAATGGAATTTCGTGAACGCTTTGCTAATAAGGTCCGAATCCTCAACGCGATGTCGTCTACAATGCTGTTGATCTGGGTCGATCGGTTCACTCAGATGCCCATCCGTATAGAGCACCCGATCAGGGATCACAGCCACAGATTTGACTGAGACATTCATATTTGCTGTTTTTTGTCGGTCGCGGTTCTATCATCAAAGCAATACACATCCGCTTCTGTACATGAACTGTTTCTTTTCAAGAAGATACAAAGCCGTTTTTTTTACAACGACGCTGATACGGTCTCCGTTGGCTGAGTCCCAGGAATTGGAAATAGGTTGAGCGGCCGATGAATACATTATCGCTCCCACTCTTGATTGAATTCAAAACAGGCGGTACAATGATATGCCACGTGTTAAACACCACCCTTTCCCATTGGCAGTTGTGAAAAGTGGCCAAGGGCCCTGGCAAATAGCTGTCCGTGGCGGACATGATTTGACAGATGACAAAATAACGACGTTTATCTGCTTCTGGGCCGGGTTTTGGCAATCTCGCTGCCGTAATCGCCCAACGGAGGGGCATTGGACGCCATGCTGCTTTTCAACCCTCAAGAGGTGGATTCGATACAGTTTATTATCGAAGAGCCCATCATAAAGGATATCGAACGACGATTGGTAGCTCGAAATGTTGACTCTCGCAGCGTCTGCAAATACTTCTTGAAAGGGTAAAAATAACCACACACAATTGGCGTCTAGGCACAAATTCGTTGGATTTTTTTTTTCTGTTGAAACAATTTTTTTTAACGAAGTGCTTAGCGGCTGCAACAAGAACGAATGTGAATTCAAGCATGCCAGGGGGAGCAGAGAAAAATCGGTTGTTTGTAAACATTGGCTGAGGTAAATCTAAAACATGCTGTTTCTGTTCGAGCCATTGATGCTGACTTTGATCATGTTTCAGAGGGTTGTGTAAAAAGGATGACCAATGTGAATTCTTACACGAGTTTGATATGTCGCGCATGCCGATATGTCACTTTTGGACAACATATGGCGAATGTTCGAACCCGGATTGCCCATTTTTACATTTAAAACCCGAAGACCGCGTCAAAGACTGTCTCTGGTACTATCGAGGTTTTTGCAAGCATGGTAGGCATTCAATTTCTTTACAACCTTTTGTGGCTTCACGAAATTCACATACCTCAGTTACATTAGTAATCACTTCCGCATTTTCACGATTTTTAGGTCCTAAATGTCGTAATCGCCACGTTCGAAACGAGCCCTGTGTTGATTATATGGCCGGGTTCTGTCCAAAAGGGCCAGATTGCAAATTTGGACAGTATGTAAATACCTTGTTTTTTCCACGAAAAATCCTAAACCATAATCCCAGTCCGAAGTTCGACTTACCTCTAGACGATACTCGTGGTGGTTCAACAACACCGGCTATCTGTACCCGATGCAATAATGTCGGGCATAAACCTCAGCAATGTCCCCTAAATAACCCCAATCATGTGGCTCATCATGCTGGTTATCAGCAGCAGCAACGGATTCAGCAATACCAGCAGCATCAACATCATCAACAACAACAAAATCAACAGCAACATCAACAATATCATCAACCACCGTATCAACAACATCATCAGTATCAACAACAGAATCAAAATTTCAATGGCTATCAAGGGCAACATCAAAGACCTCAGTTTAAGTATGACTTATTTATTTTTCTATTCACTCAATTATTCTTTTGATTGTTATTTAACGTGTTCATCACAGAGATTTATTAGTATCCGCGTGAGTTTTCGCTAAATACTTTTGTGTTGATTTAGTTCGGGGAATCAGAATGAAAAGCCTCCCGTACAGTACAATAATAGACCTCAATTCAGGCGCCCTGGTCAGCCCGAAACGATGAACTGACGCTTTTGGGACCTCTAGATCCTCACTTTCTACACCCAGGAATGCGTCGACGATAATTTCAATCAATATCACGGGATCTTGATTGTTTCAATATATTAACATTATTATCATCTCATTATTATCATCGTTCCCTGTTGAAGACAGGACGTTGATCATCGTAATCGAGGAACGTAGTTTTTCCAACTTCGACGTTATCCACGACTTTCTCAAAAATATGTGCTCCGAAGTCCGAAGACTCCGTCCGTCAACTTTAAACTGTTGCGACACTACAACACAAAGCAGTGCCGATTTTCTGGTGTACGAATTAAGAAAGCCCTTAAATGAGTCAACATTGCCATAAATTATCTAACGAGCTCCAGTTGACGTCCTGCAGTTGATTATCATGTCGGTAACGAGATCGACCAGTAACGCCAAGGATAGCCGTAAGGGCGCGGCCTCCGCCGACAGTCGAGCAGGGAAGTATTTGGCCAGCCCAGCCAGAATGCAGTCCAGTAGCAGCTTGCAGTCGGCGAGTTCCCGGCGTGTCTCCAATCATGGACTCATCGCCCAGGACGCCCTGCGTACAGCGTTGGCCACAGAAGAGATCGGTATCACGACACTAACGAAACTGCGAACGCAAACAGGTTCGGGTTTTGGCAAGGTTTACGCAGCGATTGAGTACTGATGGGTCGTTATAGAACAATTGAATAGAATTGAGGACCATGTCGCAGAGACAGATGAAATGCTGACGGCCAGCGCCAGGACCATCCGTTCAATGAAGTCCGTCTCTGGACGTTTGTGGAATTGGGTCAGCAAAGCGAATCCGAAGAGCGATATTGAGACGAGGCGGGCACACGAAAAGAAGAAAACGCCCGTGAAAGAGCCAAGTCGGAGATATGATGTGCCAACAAGTAGCACAAAACAAGCTCTTGAAGGAGATTCGTCACGCGATGTTCAATTGGATGCATTATCGGATTCGGTGCGGAAATTGCATCTGATTGCGCAAGATATGAACAGCGAGCTAACAGTTCAAGGGCGGATGTTGGATGGGATCGATAACGATATGAACTCGCTGCAAGAGCGGCTGAAAATGCAGAATCGCCAGATCAGAAAACTATAGTCGCGGTTTTCGTCAACACAATCGATGAGTTGCTGTCCGATGATGATGAATTACACTAATTTCCCCGTAAATCAATTCATCAGCAAATGTATCACACTATAAATATTATTTCGCCACAAAGTTTTCCTTCAAATCAAATTGGTATTCTGTGATTATTCGTTTCTTTATGAACAGAGGTTCCTTTCTGAAGCTGTTTCAATACACTCTGCACATACTGCAGGACTGGCTCCTTTGCGAAATTTCGGGTCTGGTCAATCCCAGTTTGCCATAGCGATCATAAACAATTTCAAAAACCAAATTGTGGACTTTCCCTTTTTCCTCAATCGGATTCGTGAGAACAGGTGGAGGTCGTTTACCCATAAGTACAACCAATGCCCAGAACTGTTCAATGGAGTTGAGTCATGAACCGAATCACGAGCCAGTGGTGAGTCATGAATTTGGGTTTCGCGTTGGGCCAACATCAAATTGTAGGTCACTGTTTAAATAGATAATTATCTATATTTATTATCTCTCATCTAAAGTGTATTAAAAACCGCCATCACTAATTTGTCCTCAGAGAATCAACAAGTATCGTCGCCCATCAACGCGGTCGCCGATATTAACTTTTATTATATATTAATCTCGCTATTGGCATGAGCAACTATTCTTTCGACCTTTCTGGAACGGATGCAGGTTTTGTTTGCGAAGAGCAGCAGTTCATGATGGATTCGGCGTCTACGGCCCCATTTCTCACACTAGCACCTGCTGGGCAACAATTTCAACATCCCATTGCCGAATTTGACTACCATTCGTTTCCCAAGATCGTCGACTCTCCTCCCGCATTGGTACTTGATCAAGGATCGATTTCGTACGAGAGCTTCCTTGGACACGATGATCACGAGCGATTCTCTGTCAATATCAACGCCAATCCTACAGAATCCCTGTCAATGGATGCGTTCATACACTTTTTGCACATGGCGCCCTATCTGTTCTGAGTTAGCTCCATACACTGTTATATATATATGCGAATATTATAAACTAACAAAAAAATTAAAAAAACGCGGGCTCAGACACATAACCGACAGCAGACCGTTGCAATCATGCTCGTGATCACTGGTTATATCGTATAATTTAAACGCATTTATTTTTCAACTATTTAAGAAACTAAACCATGGGTGTTGTATGGCATCGAATGCCGTTATTCTCTCGCTGGAACGATAGCATAACAACCGAGAAACGATGTCCTTGGCCAGATCTGACACCGGAATAGTCTTAGGAAACCATGGACCTGGATCACAAAATCAGAGTAATATACAAATACATGTTAATGGATGGACCATGGCCAGAGGCGGTCTCCTTCCGGAACCCACACAATATGTTATTCTCGATGGAGCGGTTGTTGTAGGAACAATACGGATCCCTACAGTTGACCAAGTCGCTAAAAGTGCAGAGCGGCGACTTGATTAATGATGAAAACCGACCAGGGACTATATCCAAACAGCATGATATACAGGACGACACCTAAACTCCACATATCGACCTGAGTCCCGTACATCTGCAGAAACAGAACACACTTGTTCAGCCATCGCAATGGCGCAATACAGTGGGTTACAGCCACAGCCGAAACGTGTAACGGGTATCTCGTTACACGTGTCGGTGTTCGTGTAACGTTAACAATAGGGGGGTCTGAAATGGACCTGTTTGATCTGTTCCGGGGCCATGAACGCCGTCGTACCGCTCCTGGATGTGAGAATGGCGCCGGCTTGACAGCGAGACGATAGGCCGAAATCGATCAGTTTGATCCCGATCGGGCTCTTGGCTGTTGTGAACATGATGTTGGCCAGCTTGATGTCGCAGTGGGCAACGCCAGCCACGTCATGTAAATAGGCAACTGGCGCGAGTATCTGTGTACGAGTCAGCCCAGGTGCATTCGTTGGAGAAGCTTGCCGCACCTGTCGAAAAACGAGGGCCGCCTCCTTCTCCGATATCTTCCCGCCTTTGGCGTTAATGTAGTCGAATAGATCGCTGCCTGCGCAACGCTCCATAACCAGATAGATATGAGTTCGGGAACGGACAACTCGCTCCAATCGTACAATACCCGGATGGGATAACGTCCCTAATCCTTCCAATCAATGTCGCGAATGATTTCAAACGACATGTCGCTGGCTCACCGAGAATATCAATCTCTTTTCTATACAAGTTCATGAGGGTATTATAGTGCTGTGAATCCACTGCAGGAATCTTCAAAGATTTGACAGCTAGCTTGATTCCAGTTTTCTTGTCTTTGATGGAATACACCGACCCAAACGCACCTGGCTCTCCAAGACACCTCCCAACCGTATACTGTGATGATAAACACTCAACTAGATCATCCATCGAATTCTTCTTGGTCGCTACGACTGGGGTTTTCGTCATCCCGATTGTGGTTCGTTGCATCGGCCGCCGATCACCACGAACCTGGTCGAGAGCCAGCAGCGTTGTGGTCGTTGAGGAACGATCGCGACCCTCGGGATCCGATCTGGACCAGAGGAGCAACGCGTCATTCGCCCAGCGACAGTGAACGTGATCAGTCCCTGGGTCGCGACGGCAGCCCCAGGAACCCCAGTCACAATGGTAACGAGGATAGCCCTACTGGGACGTGGTACAACTCCACCCGAGATGGCGATAGCACAGCCGGCACACATTCCAGACAATCACTTGTCAACGGGCAGCACATTCTACCCACGTGCATGAAACCAAAGTGAACCTCTTCTGCCCCAATGAGAGCAGGACGGCCCGAAAACATGGGTTTAGTGGATAGGACGGTTTGTTTTTCGACTTGCACAAAGGACCCGCACGATATTGCGTGTATCTTGAGGTTTGGCTTTCCCGAAGCGGAAATGGCTAAGTGTCACTAACGAGCGAGTGGTCCCACAGATTCGCCCCCGTTGACCAAGAAAATTTGCGATTTATCCGGGAACGAATCGCGTCATTGATTGCCAGTGCATAGTTGTCGGGGATAGGTTTGCGGGTGTCGTCGCTGAATCTGCGGTCGATCTCTTGCAGGTTGGATCGGTCAACTGGCAAGGTTTACTGTGGCATTCAGCAGCAATCGTCATGACTAACCCGTTGAGTCACGCCTCACGACCGACCTGTACCGACCGTTATCACCATCTTATCATGGTTGCCAACCCATTCGCGAAACGGATTATTCCCGCCCTACCGCCATCGTTCATCGACCGCGTCATGTTCCCGACCGATCTCTCATCTAAACACGTCGTTGTCGCCGATGATACATCCGAAACCACCACTTATAAAGAGCGCCATCAGCTCTATCTATTCCAGCAAGGAAAAATCAACGAAGATTATCCAATCAAAGCAATCCAAAAGAATGAAAAGTCGCCAAAAACGAACTTGATCGGAGGAGACGTTGCCGATGAATTAGAATCGATCTATAGAACTCCTCGCGACAAAGGTCAACGTCTGACCAATGACGTTGTTGAATTAATTCGTGATCCGTCCTCCCCGTTAACAGCCCAAGGAACATATTTCGTGAAAGATCGTGCGACCGGGCATAAGATGGGTGTATTCAAACCGTCTGCCGAAGAAGCCCTGATGCAGTCCAGGCGAAAAATGTCAATCTCCTGCGTTATCAAGAGGGTGAGCATACCCTACTAAGGATGCGGCCACGTCAAAGCATTGATTCTATTGTGAACTATTTAGGGGATAGTTGTTGGAGATGCAGCTATAAAAGAGAAAGCTGCATTCCTGTTAGATTTCGATGGGTTTGCTGGTGTCCCGAGGACAGATTTTGCCGTTATCGACGACAGCAATGCCGTCGAGCATTTCGGCAGTTTACAGGAATTCTGTGAGCATATGTGCACTTCAGAGGATCTAGGCCCGTCGAAATACGATCTTGAGAATGTCCACGCCATCGCCCTGCTCGATCTACGTCTGTTCAATCTTGATCGGCATGAAGGCAACCTTCTCGTTCGAGTTGGAGCAGAACCCGATACCTATAGGTAATAGTCGATCAGCAGCGAACTGACCTGGCACCCCATCGGTGTCGCTGTCGTCGTTCGGTTTTTTCTCATTTCGGCCGTTAGGTTGGTCCCGATCGATCATGGATTCTCATTACCGTCGTTTCGTACATTGTCAGACGCCATGTTTTGTTGGACGGCGTGGCGCCAGGCCAAGATGCCATTATCGCCGTCAACGCGCGAATACTTATGCCGAATCAAGCCGGTCAACGATATCGTTGCCCTGAAGCGGATCGGGTTACGAGACGAATCCACCATGACCTATGTCCTGTGCTCTCGATATGTTCAGCAATGTGCCGAAGCTGGGATGACCCTCTATGGAATGGCGTCATCGATGCAGCGCGATCTCAACGACAACGAGTCAATGTCGACGTTTGAGACCATCGTTCAAAGGTCGTCGACCGAATCCAACTTCAATGATTTTGTGTTCGACGATCGACAGAATTCGTGGACGTGCGATGCCGTTCAGCGGTTCCTGGAAACGTTCGATCGCAATGTTCAGTTGACCTGTAGGAACTGAGTTCCGCCTAGCTATGCGGTTCCGCCGATCATGGCTACTGGCAGTTTGCTGTATTTATGTAATCATTAGCAACAAATACAATCTCCTTAACTATACTCCATAATGGCCCAATCCCAGATTTTATTCGCTCGAACCGACCCAGATTGGAGCGTTTTAGTTCGCCAAGTCCCTCGAATGAACAGAGTCGTAATGGGTGTCGGTCGGTCAATCGGGCTGCAAAAATTCATCATTATTTGCAGTAATGAATATCGAAAGCGGCGTTGATTATGATCTGACTCCGCCCTCTGAATCTCCCAACGCGAAGGAGCGCCAACTGGATTCCCGGATCCGGTCGCTGCATCAGGTCCTGTACCTGTTGGCCTTGTTCCTGCTGCTGTCCATCATTCTGATATCGGTGGCCGTTTGGGGATTCACGTCGACCGAACCGAGTATCAACTGGAACATGGTGGGCGTCGCCGGTATGATCCTCTGCTACTTCAGTGTCGCCTTGTTGCTGGGCGTGTTCCTTCCTTCTCACGCTGATCAAAAGGTCCATCACCGGTTTCTGATGGAGTTCTGAACTAGCGAATCAGTTGAAGATGGACATCAACGAACAGACCCAATCCCCGAATTTATAGCCGCTTTTCAAACTCATATTCTCTTCAATACAAACTCCCATTTGACAACGAACGGGGCAACCAAGAAATTTTCAGTACAATCTATCGAACGAGAATTGAAAATCAGATTTTCCTAATAGGAGCAGACAATCCACCAGTAGTGTTGAGGGGCATTGAACGGGTTTTACGATCAAAATTCGACCAATGAAGGTTGTATTAACACTGACAATTGTTTTAGTTTGAAAAACGGGTGTCGTCCTGGACGTCCTGGCCCAACGACCCAACCCCTGGGTGGGTCTGGTTGACCGCTGACTTCGGGGTGTGGTTGAGGCTCGGTTGCGGACTCGGGTGAAACCCACCAGTGGGACGCGGCCACGGAGGCTCCCGTCTACTTTCCGTGAATGTCCCGTTGTTCAAATCCGGTTATTTCGAAATCCGCCACAGTTTTCATCGATTGATGCCTGCATTGGCTCAGATCGACATCAAACCAGTTATCCAAGACAAGAAGTACTCTTATGATCGAATCTGCTGTTTCGTGCATTGACGATGTTTAATATGTTCTTCATAGAAACTCAGACTGCTGCGTATTCAGAAAAGAAATCTGCTTACGCCGGTCGGTGGAACTGCATTTTTCTCAAACTAAACGTCAACTCATTCGTTTTCTGAACAGGACGAACAATCATAGTTCGGAGGGATTCTTGTAGGTTATCCATCTTTCCACGTTTCCAAAGCTAATTTGTTCAAGATTCTGTTTCGGATCACGCCAAGAAAATTCAAGAACGGTTCATAATGAGACGAATGGTATTCAGCAGTAAGCAAACGAAAACTTTCCCAATAATATTTTCTCAGTGTCCTATATAGACCGTTTGATCGGTCTGAGAGTGGTCGGCCAGCCGTAAAAATTGAAGTCGATACTCAGCGGCCTGCTGATTATGAACATAATGCACATATTGAGAGAATTGGCCAGATCCCGATCAATTGCGCAATTGAGCCTAAGAAAAGGTCAACGAATCTGTCCTTAACAAAAATACTTGCTGAGAATGGCAGTAGGCTTAGGCAATCGCCTGCTGTGAGTGCAACCGTCAATAGTAAGCCTGGTTGTGGGGAGAGAGGTGACGATGGTAAGCGATGTAGACGAACATCGACAATTATCTTAACCGACGGAAGTATACATGAAAATCAAAAGCGGATTGCGAAAAATGGCATGAGAAATCGACCTAAATCAACACCACTTGACAATCGTAAAGGTGGGCCTGTTTACAAACAAGCGAGCTCTATCGAGTTATTGACCCCGACCAACGTATTCGAAGAACAAGCGGCGATTGTTCGCAAGTCCATAAGAACTTTGGTAACCAGCTCTATGACCAGTTATGAACGTTGCGAACAAACCCGGCCCATAAATGATTCTTTTCACATTGCAGAGAGCAACGATGCAGAAAATCAATTTGATGGTAAAAAGACACAACATCATTGCAGGCAATTTCACTGATAGCTATACAGATAGCATCATGACAGAAGATCTTGCTCTCAACGCCCACAGCGACCTTGCAAAAGTTTCCTTTGATCGCACCGCAGACAATATCTTGTCAGAAGATTCCTCTGATCGCAACGCAGACAGCAATATTGCAGAAGATCCCTCTGATAGCACCGCCGACAATATCATGGCAGAAAATTCCTCAGATCGCACTGCAGACAACATCATTGCAGAAGATCCCTCTGGTCGCAC
>OUQQ01000421.1:0-12919 GCA_900404475.1 Spongospora subterranea | reverse complement strand
ACACACACACACCCGACTCCAGTCATATGGAGATGTACATCAATTGCATGTTACAAGAGTCCAACCCACCCCCGTCTATTATACATATCACCCCATATCCATATTACTAATACATCGTGTTATATATCAATCACTGTCCAGATGATCAAATTAACCAAATGAGAAGGGGTAGAAATATGAAGGCCAAGGGTCTGGCTCATCATCCGCGATCATGACCAGATACAGGAAAAACCGGTCGTGTTCATCTCCGCGCACTGCTTGGGCACACTGTTTAATCTTTCGGGAAGGGGGGCGAATATCTGTCAATGTCAATCCCTTGCCATTGGCCATCGCCATTAACATCATGGATTAATGGGGCATTCTCGAAAGGCTCCAGCTCAGCGATTGTTCGTCCAATTATGTTCGCCGCTCGTTCATCTCAAATAGGCGCAATGGCGATGGCAAATAAATCGTTGGTAGAGGATGCGATTCGGCATGCCAAAAAAGCGCATCAATCATGGGCGAAGATGACCGGTATTGAAAGAGGTTAGATCACAGGCTTATATAGTTTAGTCAGTACAGTGAATTCCTGGTCAGGTCGAATACTCTCTAAAGCTGCTTCCCTCTTATCAACCCCTTCAAATAATGATGCAATCGCCAGATTAGAGTGTATTGATACCTCCAGGCCATTGTCTGAACTCCTTGTCGTTGATGTCGTATCGGGTCGGGATTGTTTAGAATATTTTGCTGCTGCGGCCATGACATTATCTGGCGAGCATATTCCCGTTAGCTCAGAGGGATCTTTCATATACACAAAGAGGGAGTCTTTAGGTATTACTGGTGGTATTGGGGCATGGAAGTATGAAAGAAGTTTTCTGCCACTTTCTTAAAATATCATTGAGTCTTTGCTTATAGCTACCCATTTCAATGTGCTGTCTGGAAGTCGGCCCCAGCATTAGCCTTTGGCAATGCCATGATTTACAAGCCGTCGCCTGAAACAGTTTTAGGAGCAATTTCATTAGCGAACATTTATAAGGAGGCTGGTCTCCCAGACGGACTGTTTCAGGTTTCAGTCTCACTCAAAAAGATTGAGGCCAATAATTGATGTCAAGTTGTAATCAGGTTGTTATAGGCGATGCCGAAGTAGGGGAATTACTTTCCACACATCACGATATATCGAAGATATCGTTTACGGGTTCGGCCAAAACGGGGAGGCGCATTTATTCTGATTGCTCGTCCAATTTGAAGCGGATTACAATGGAATTAGGTGGAAAGAGCCCATTGATTATATTCCCCGACTGCGATCTTGGTTAGTCGTCCAGGATCCCATCAAATATGTTCGTTTCTATGGAAATTGATTCTTTGAAATTAGATAATGCTGTATCGGCAGCGTTAATGGCTAATTTTTATTCGAATGGGCAAATATGTTCAAATGGTACACGAATATTTGTTGAATCATCGATACATAACAAGTTCGTGGCCGAGTTCGTTCGGCGAGCGCGACTTCTTCGCAGAGGAGACCCTCTCGAAATCGATACGCAAATCAGCGCTCTTGTTAGCCGCACCCATCGTGATAAAGTGGCTGAATACATCAAGCAGGGCATTGAGGAAGGGGCTATATTATCCATGGGGGGGCTTGACGAAGACCATGGTCTCGGTGATGCCTTCATTCCGCCAACCATTTTTACAGGATGTCGAGATGACATGACAATAGTAAAAGAAGTAAGTGAGTGACAATCTTGCATGGAACGTCCACTAAACATGTCTAGGAGATATTTGGACCCGTTGCTTGCGTTTTAAAATTCGAATCTACTGAGGAAGTTGTTGAAAGGGCAAATGCGACCGAATTTGCATTAGCTGCCGGTGTTTTCACTAAAGATATCAACCGGGCTCATCAGTTAGTGTCACAACTTCAGGCTGGAGTATGCTATGTCAACAATTACAATATCACTCCTGTAGATACGCCCGCTTAGCTTGACATGTGGGTCATCTGAACCGTTACCCTCAGGTGGAGATGCCATGGGGCGGGAATAAGCAGTCTGGACTAGGCCGAGAAAACGGATCTGCTGCAATGGAAAATTGGACGCAGGTGAAAAGTGTGTATGTGGAAATGGGGAATATATTTTGTCCTTATCAATAGCAATCTCATTATCGGTAAATCTTCTTGAAAAGTTTTCTTCGAATTGCAGTAAATGAGTAGGGTTTTTCAACAGAATGGCTAGTTTTGATAGCCATTCGCAGCAATGGTAGCAGCTCTACTTTTGATACAATATTTTCTAATTCTTTGAACCCTGTATTTGACTGCATCACGGTTGAAATTTGCAATATTATAGGATATGCATAATATCCTAAGAATTAACTGTAAGCCTTAACGGACCAAGATCTCTTATAATGTTGCAAATGCCACTTTACCTATACAAACTGCACCAATTATACGGGAAGAACTTGCCTCAGTATACACCTCGATGCACCCATCATTTTCCAAATCCTCCCGGTACTTTTCAATTTGGATTCCTGTTGAAATCTGAGCAATCCCAGTTTAACGACAACAGGCCATACTTTCCTAATGTCGTCAGGTGGCGAAGGGTGTGTCCGACCCAACATATCGTTGGAACTGCAGCAATGGTAAGCGGGATCGCCAAACTCGAAAACCGGTAGCGGGTGAACTCCAGGGCATTCATGGCGGCATGTTTTCCTTGGACAACGGAGAGTGCCCTGGACCTGTAGGCAGCCAATAGTTGGTGTGGAGACAGGTTCAGAGATTAACGACAATGTGACCGGTATTTTCCAATATTAATGAGATCCCCAATTGCGTAGATATTATCTGCAGTTGTTCTATAGAAATCATCGACAATGATTCCATTTGTAGTATTGTATTCTACTTCTGTTCTATCATATATTAGAAACAATTCAGATTTGAATCCGTAATCAATACCGGCGCTATCTAAACCGATCTCGGAAAAAACAGGTAAATCGTCCTCCATTATTATCACCGAGTCAGCCTAACAGAAAAAGTCAATACACATAGATTGCCTGAAATGAATCAAAACAGAAAGTCAACCTTAATTGAATGATGTAAGCTTGGACCACTATTCAGTAGTACTCGAAGTGTCCCTGTAGCCGGATCCTGAGAGATTCGAACGAACTATATAGGGAGCGTTAACGCAATTGCATTAAGGAGATAATCGTTGAACCTGATTTAAAGTAACGATCCGGATAGATGACATTTGAAGCAATTGGCGAACATAGTCATTGAGAACTTCGGAGCTAATGGCATCGTTGAATATCTCAGACTCTTTCGTGACGATCGTGAGTTTATGTCCAATCTTTGACAGAGCGAGAGCGACAGATATGGATGAAGGAGTCGCCCCGATAATGACAATATTACGGGGCTTGAACTCAGACATCGACATACTTTCATATGCGACTTTCAGTGAATTATCAGTGGATCGACATCCAACTGCAATGATAGCCTTCTTGAACGGTATCTGAACACCGTTCACTTCAGCCATGTTTTTGCCAATCAGTTTCCCAGTTCCGTAGAATATATCACAGCCCAACTGTAGTTAACAACAACAATAAGTTCAGTGTTTTGTTGGCGATGAATATTTCAAACCTCGTGCAAATCTGACATATCACGGTCTGTTTGCATCGGATTTACTGAAATGGAGCTGCTGCTATCAGGCCTATCACCATTGTTCTGTTGATATAAACCATCAACATATTACTGCAGATTTGAATGAAATCTGATTTGAACCTTTTCGCGGGAGCAGTAATAATCGACTGTCGACATTATATGCTGAATTGAAATACGATTGGATTACCGAATGAGATATGAACGCATGTCCGACCCTGATCATTCGCCAACGATCCCGAGAGCTCTGGTCTTTTTCGATAAGGGCGACCTTGGCTCTACATATCGGTTAAGGGCACGATAAATGATTGAGTGGTATGGCGACGTACCCCAGGTCTAGAGCCTTTGCAGCTGCGGCTAGACCAGCTGGGCCAGCTCCCAATACGACTAGATCATATGGGGTATCGACGGCGGGTGCTGGCGGTGCGTTGGGGTTCGAGCGAACCGGATCATCCATTAATATCCGCTGGAGGCGATCGATATGGGGATTTAACGATGAGCCAGGTCGGTGAACCGTTGGCAGAGTTATTCCTGCCCTTCCTGGTGTCCATGGCGCGGCCTGTTCACTGTCTATTTCCTGTTCGTTACCGGCCAATCTCCTCAACTACGAACGTTCCCGAGACTTCGTTGGTCATCATTCTCCCTTTCAGAATCCTTTCACCTTTTTTGGCGGATTATGCTTTATTTCATCTTCAAAATCGCGAATTACTGTTGAACAACAGGATTTTGAGAGTTCGCCATTTTGTTTTCTCCTCAGTACACCATTACCCCAATTAGGATAGCTGTTATCCAAGGGTCAATAACACCAATATGAGCTGGCAAAGAAAGGAACTGAAATAACCTCGAATGAAGTTTTGTATAGAACGTCGCACAAAAAACTCGACTTTTTTTTTTGATGTTGCGTTGAAGTCCGTAGCGGAGTCCGTAAGATATTCCCGTTGACCTCTGGAACCAGGATTCGCTTCTGTCGAGATCCATCTTTGTTGATCGAGAGGTAGTTTCTATATCACCATGCAACATGATGACATGATCTGGTCGGTCATATCGACCGACTTCTGTTCGTTTAAAACTAAGACGGCGACCCAAGATTTCTGTCGCAATAACGACAATGTGACAGGGCTGTGCAATCGTGCATCATGCCCTTTAGCTAATAGCAGATATGCTACTATCAAAGAGGATGAAGGAAAGCTGTTCTTGTGGATTAAAACCATTGAAAGGGCGCACTCCCCTCTCAATTTATGGGAGAAGATCGCTCTTCCCGCAAATTACACTCAATCGTTGGCCGTTATCGACAAACAGATGATTCACTGGCCAGGCCATATGATTCATAGATGCAAGCAGAGACTGACTAAAATCCATCAGTACTTGATTCGAATGAGGAAACTTGCCTTATCTGTCAGGTATGTTTAGCGATATAGGATGATCAAACAGATCAAATGTTAATCATTTCGCAGGCCAAAGGTGGTTTCCATTTCAAAGAAAATTGATCGCCGAGAGACCAGGCGAGAAGCCAAAGCTTTAAAAGCGGCTCGTATAACTAATTCGATTAAGAGTGAGTTATTGGAAAGGCTCAAACAAGGAACATATGGCGATATCTATAATTTCCCAATGCAGGAGTATCGAGAGGTTAGTTTGAACCAGATTATCATCGAACATCGAGATAACGAATTGTGTAATAGGCGCTAGAAGAAGTGGCGGTATCTGATGAGGACGAACAAGAGAGTGAGTTTGTCGAGGCGTACGACAACGACGTTATCGATGATGACGATATGGAAGATTACAATGAAGATATGACCGATTCGGATGACGAAAATAGTCAGTCTGGGGACGAAGACGCCGATCACGTATTGCCTAAGTTCACGAAGCGAAAAGGACGCCGGTCTTTCGTCGAAATCGAATATGAAACAGAGGAACGGAAATCGGAAATGATTTGACCCACTAATATTCAATAAATGGTAAATAGCATATACTGTAGCTTTGTTGAAGATGCACTAGCATTGGCAACGACGACTTCAATAAATTAACTGTATATTATCTAGATTGTGAATTGATTGAAGTTTCTGATTTTGACGATATGTTTCTCCATTTCTGTATACAATAGAACAATTACTTGTTATTATAATGCAGCGATAAACGAATTCAGTCGACAGACCTGTCTGAGATGAACGGTTGACCGATCAGCAAAGTCGAACTCGTTAAGAATGGCGTTCCAATCATTACCAAACATAGTTACACCAAGTTTGAGGTTTTCAATTTCCTGTTGAGACCAATAGCGATAGGTTCGACAGGATTGTTCAGATGCGTGATTATCAGATTTGGATCCATTCATCATCAATGTGTCACTGCTAAGAGACAGAGAGAATTGATCAATTGACTGTTAGTAAAACATAGATACACTATCCCCTAACCTCTGATACAGCACGTTTGTGGAACAACCAGATGGTGAAAACCTCCATATGACATAGGTGCGACGATCAAATCTGATATTAGGCGTTATCATTACTGACGAATCAGTGGACAAGCAATAACGATATTCGGTACCTGAACCGGGCGAACGTCCCAATATCAAAATCGGGTATGTCAAGCCAAGTATTAGGATCATTGGAGGCAATGACCGTCCAACCAGTGCCCAATTCTGAGGAGTCTAAGCGATTGGCCAACGCCGTTGTGTCAGGATATGGTGTCGACGATGCGGATGAATTTGAATCCGACGCCAGATCGGAAACCATCGACAGGATGTTCTGCAATAAATTCGTGCTCATATCGTGGTCGATCATGACGATCGCTGGGTGATGCATTAGGCGAAATGAGCTACAGGATCTGCATATGATATAGGTATGACGAGGAGAAGAGGGTGAGAAGGGATCCGCCCTCTACAGTGACGGGGGAGATCAACAACTAGAGGGGATCGATATACAGTGAGTAACGGCAGGATCGCTCCACCTGGGGCAGATCGGAGTGAGATTTATGGGCACGAACAGAAGAATATATGTATCGCTGCCAGAGACACAAACTACATGTCATGGATCTGTACACGGGCACAGTAACGGACTTCATGGACCCGTTCGGATGTGCATACAGTACAGTGTACAGGCATTGGCCGTGGAGAGACAGTCATGAAATCAGTGAATAATACAGAGATGGCAGTTGAAGCGCCTGACAATTTCAGCTGTAATCCCGATTGACCATTTTCCAGAAACATGACCTTGTCTAGATTTCGGAGAACCAGTGCCCAGCAGAATAATCTAACGAGGAACAAAAAACTTCAGATTCGTGATCAGCGACGTTGAAAACTTTGATAAAACGCGCTTGTTATGAAATGGAAATAAATATTACCAGGACCGTGATACCAGCCCTCGTGAATTGTTGAATTCACTTAATTATTACTGCAACTGCTAAACGGTATTGAGTATTTGACGAATATCAGGTTCGGGCACACAAACGATGTTTAGCCAGCCGATGCTTCATAAGTATTGCGCTAGAGGAATGGTCGTCCAACAAGACATTGACGGTCGGCGAAACAGGCAATATCCATGGGATTGTACGATTGGATAACGGGTGGACGGGGTAGTCGAGTACGACGACATGACGGATTGGGTATAATCATTAAATACGGAAACTCACTGCCGTTGAAGCGGTGCAAGATTGCAACAAAACGATATGTAGTCGACTTGTTTTAGAATAAATAATATGGGAGGGGTTGGTGGGTATCTGATGTCACACAAGAGGGCAATCTATATACGTGCTTGGGCAACGCTTTGCCCTTCATCATGTGCTATTTTCAGGGTTTTAAAGACTGGCAGTAAATTAATGGTTTTTTGAAAGCAAAAGGGTATGAAATGCCAGAAAGGTGTTAGATTATACGACAGGCTCCACCTGATACCTCACCAACTTCCTTGAACACATCTAATTCCAGTTATCTCAAGCAGACATCACTCCGCGATACCGATCAGTGGTTATTCGCCAGCATCAATCGCACACTATCGACATTACATTCGTTGAACGAATCCAGGTTTCGCTTTTCTGTAAAAAAGCGGCGTCTGTAATGAGTCACGATTTCCCCTTACCAAAAATTTGTGCATTTCAAAGGTGATCTGATTCTGTGAGAGCACGCTATGACAGCTATGATGACCGGATTAGCATCAAAAGCAGATGATGATATGGTTTGATAATCGGCAGAGATAACAGTCAATTCAAAAATTTGTATTTCTTGGTGATTAAGTGGTTCATTCTTGAGCTGAGGCCGGTTCAGGCTCTGAGCGCTCGACAGCCTTGCCAATATCCTTCATGGTGCCGGCGTGAATCTCTAGCAGCTTGCCGGAGTCGACCTTGGGGGCGAACAGGGTCTTCACCTTACGGATGAACACGTTCTGAAGGGGGTAAATGCCCTGGCAGGCCTTCTCAATCTCCTTTCCGATAGTCTCTGGGACCAACTTGCCGATCAGACCCATGGCGTCAACCGACGACACTTCACGCTCGAGGATCTCCACGATCTTCTTGCGGATCGCCCGAACCTGAGAGCCCTGGGCGTAGCTGGTCTTGCGCACCTGGTTGGGTCGCTTGCGGGTGAACGCGATGCAGAACACGCGAAGGGTGAATCCATCGGTGGTTTTGACATCGGCGTGGGCCTCAATCAACGTCTGCCACTTTCGGCACAGGGAGCGTAGCTTGTCTGTGGTTAAGGTCATACCATAGAAATTGGTGAGACAGTTTCGGCCTTGGACGTCCTCGACACGTAGCTGGAATTTACGGAAGGCTTCGTCCTCACCATCCTTCTTCAGATCGCCCAGCGATACTTCGAATACGCGACCGCGCAACGAGTCACCGGCGAGCTTGTTGCCGGCCGATCGGGATACAACGGTCTTGCCGACCTGGCGAACCTCAAATACCCCAGGGGCCTTGACGTCATACCATTCCTTCTTGGCGAAGGGGTCGGACACCTTCTTTCCCCCTTTCTTCTTTCCAGCGCGCTTTCCCTTACCGGCAGCCATATTCGCCCGTCGATCAAGTGTCGATGGAGAGATTAACGAGGTGACGAAAACTCAGGATGTGGTAACTCCGTGACGGACTCCGAGATAACATCAACTACTGGTTAACGCTCAACTCATATATATATGAATCAGAGCCAGCGAACGACCAGAGATTATCAAACGGTAATTCCAGCGAAGAAGGCGCCATTGCTAGCTGGATGGAATGCCTTAAATGATGAAATTGGTAGGTGATTATTTGGTATTTTGAATTTTGGGATTGAGCTAGAGTTATTACAATTTTAACATATCTATATTTACACATTTTGGAATCGGTGAAGGTCTTCGAGCATGGTCTCAAGAACAGTATCTTCGTCTAATTCAGGCGGTAAACGGCCTGAACCTGTTGGATCCAGTCGGGATTGGATCCTCTTTCCTAGCGTATTGAGGCTTGGAATCAAACATTTTGCTTCTTCCACGGTTTGGATATTGAGATTATTAATCGCCGCTATCTCAAACGCATCAAGATCACAATATTTATTCGGAACTGTATCGCCCTATAACAGATACCAAGGACGTCAACAAAGAACCATTATTTATTCCCCATTGAACGTGAAAGTTAACCTGATCATCAGTTGTCTTAAATAACTCTCGAGCTGACGCAATTGCCTCTTTCGTTTTGTAATTGGAAAATTTTTGCACATAATTAAGAGTTTGCTGAAATGATTAATTAGATTGATATATAATAAAAAACCGGAATTGGACAATATATAAAACCTGCATCATCTGAGACGGAACTATATCATCATTATTCGATAGCTCACGCTGCTGGCTCAAATGATTGGATATGATTATCGCCACCTCGGAATTCCATAAACACCGGACACGGCCCCGATCAAACTCTGGACCCAATTCCAGTGTTGATGCGTCTTCGGATGGGCGGGTATCACGGAACGATGCCGCCATATAGACCGAACAGCAATGTCCCAATCACTGTCGATATATAAGGTGGAGAACGGCTCAAGTTGCTATATATAATGTAAGCGGTTCGGGGGCCGATAACGATTTTGGGAAAAAGAGATGGGATGGCGATGGTAATGAAGACGCGAGATGGACAAGTCCGTGGGATGGGCGATACGGCAGGCTCATGGCCATGGCGCTGGCGATGGCCGATGCTGCAGACACATGGCCATAGCGTTGGGCGTTACGGCAGAAACATAGGGATGGCGATGTATTATCATCGCACTGTTAGATTGCTGGAAACAGGAGGAGGGCGATAGGGGCGAGATTAGAGTTAATGTATGTAGTACTGTACTATTAAATATTGGTATATGACTCGATTCAGGTGTTTTGTGCAATATTCCTGCTTCTAACTGTATCGTACATAATGAATAAACATCGTCCTCAGAAGGTGCCTTGGAATTACACATGAAGGGCTTGGAAAGACTTTCCGATCTTTCCTGTCTTTGTTGCGACCTATTTTCAAATAACTATCAAAACAGATTCCACAAATCCCACAATCTATCTCGTTCAAAGTAATCTTCTGTAAACTGTTGGCGTAATGTGCCTGAGCGAGGGCCGCACCGGTAAAAAGGGTGTTGTTGGGCTTTATAAACCCTTTTTTGCTCTTTCTGGCGCTGCCTGTTTGGCGCCTTGCAGCGCCAACTTACTAATGCACATAATACGTCTTCGCCTTGGCTCTACGCGAACGTCTGATAAGTGAGAAGGCGATCCCATCTGGTTTGCTCCTCCGGCGCCCAGGGTTAGCATATACGTTTTCAGTTAGCGGTGGGGTTTTTCCGCCACCCATTGGCCTTCGCTCTATACGCCACTGTCATCGGGAGGTGGATTGTCACATCGCCGTCCATTTGTCGTTCTGCCAGGAGGTGATTCAATCTGCTACCAGTTTCTGGGGAAAATCTTTCGTCAAAACCACCCTTGTCGTTCAACGCCTCTACCGATACCGTAGCCGATAATGACTTGACCGGAAGGACGATCGGCGAAGGCGTGAACCGTGATGTTGCCGACACAATATGTTTGTACCCTCGCGTCGTTGTTGGCAGACTTACAAAGCGATGAATATGCACGATCTGCCATGGTTCGTCGAACTTCTGCCGTCTCCCCTGCCTGATGCTGACTGCCATCTTGGGTTGTCGACAACCAAATAGTTACGAACCTACTGCACAGCGTCGTGTGCGACAATATATGCCCACTTGCAGCCGTTCCAGCGTACGACTCCCTCCAAGGTGTGCGCCTTCTGTCATGTGCCAAGTGTTCTGGCATCGGTTAAAAACGCCTCCATTTCCCTAGGCCTTATCCATCCCTCAAAGGACTGCCGACGATAAGTAATATGAACATGACCTGCAGGGAATTCATTCTCCCAACGATCTGGGTCATGAATAGATGCCGTCATCCCTTCCATTATATTATGAGATAATGTTTTATGAATGACGAGGGACCATTGTAACGGCCGATCCATCTCCCTTTTATCACCGAATCTCAGGCAACTCCAGGTGTGGTCAACAACGTCTCAGCTCAGTTCGCTTTGGATGTTGTTTTTGTTTTTCAAAGTCGCCATCCACATCAAAGGCAGTTCAATACTAAACTCTGTTTAGCAAGAATATGTCATCGATGCCCCAATAGGGTCAACGATATAAAAAATTGTTATCAACTTCTGTCAAGCTACAAAGGTCACGATGAGTTTGAGTTTCCGTGGCTTTGTCGAGATGATGACAATCAGAAAACATGATCAGTTTGACACGACTGACTGATATCGCATTGCGACAATAGACAATGTGGAGAAAGCTGTAGTAGTGTGATACACACTAAATAGGGTGAGAGGTCGGCTGCAAGGAAAATTCCTTGTGTGCAAACAAGTAGTTTCGTGAATACTGATGCGCGGATGAGTCATTGACTTGTCACTCGTTGTTTAAAATAATGATGTTAACAACAACATTTGAATCGTGCAACATACCCCAATATATTATAATTCACATCAGAGTTTAAAATCTGTACTGAAATGCTAGAGTTTATAACACTATATTGACGCTGACACCTATTCAGTGTGTACCACATTCGCTCAGAAAAAGGACAGCCCAGGTAGTTTGTATGACACTACAGATGTACTGTACTTAAGGTAACAGGTATAGGTACAGTACATAGATACGACTGTTAAATAGTGTACTGTTATTTGACTGTCAATGGTGTTACAAACCCTCAACTGGGCTACACTCTTTACATTACTGTACATGGGTATAACGTGGTGCACTCGAAGGGGATCGTCATTGTATTTCCCGCTCAACAACGATCTGGGTTGGCAGATCGAGCGACACTCGACATTCAATCAGTCTGTGAGCAGATGTTAAGACATTCTTGTGGAGCTGGTTCAACAGTTTCTGTATTGATGAATGGTGATCACTATTCACTCGTGACACTTACATGAATGGTTAGAGAAACGGTTGAAAAAAACGCGGAAGCTCAGGATGACGCTCTCCTGATCCGGGAGTTTTATGCACTTTTTCTTTTCCTTCATCATATGGATTGAAATCACAGGATCATTGTCTTGATCGTCGTCTGTCTCGCAAGCGACGAAATAGATTTCGACGAGCAGAAACGAATAGCGAACGGGAGTCCACATCCATCCCAAGTGATATCAGGTCGTCGACGGTGATCTCTTGAAGACAGTCCATAGTGATTTCCTCCGAGATGAAGGTCTCAATAAACTGCTCTAGGCCAGCATCTGTTAGAAAGGCCTCTAGAAATCGGGGCCGCGCCCATCCCTCAGACGATGATCGGCGATACGAATAGGGAGGGCGTTCTTCAGGACATCGATACGCGCAACCATCAGAACCATGATTGGGAGCCATATTGTTCTGCAGATAACGTATTAGGAATGACGAGAACCCATTGTCATCGGCCGACCCATCTCCTAATTCTTCATCACTCAATCTCCCTCCGACTCTAACACAAAACTCTGTTTAGCAAGAATATGTCACGGGATCATCCGAACAGATTGAGGCCCAATAAGGTCAATAAAGTACACGATATGAAATTGTTATAGACTTATGTCAAGCTACAAAGGTCATGATGAGTTTGAGTTCCCGTCGCTTTGTTGAGATGATGACAAAACAGAAAACATGATCATTTTGAACACGACAGACTGATATCGGGGACTATTGAAATGTGGAGAAATCTCTCCCAGTTCTATCCAATACACCCCATAGATACGACGTTATCACTGTTAGTGTACTGTGATTTGACTGTCAATGGTGTTACAAACACTACACTGGGATACATAATTTACATTACCTTGGTAGCGATAACGTGGTGCACTCGAAGG
>OUQQ01000089.1:0-35632 GCA_900404475.1 Spongospora subterranea | reverse complement strand
CGCCCGGCTCGTAGAGTACCGGTAATGTACAGGGTTGACTGCTGCGTTGCCGTAACGACGCCCGGCTTTTAAAGTACCGGTAATGTACAGGGTTGACTGCTGCATTGCCGTAACGACGCCCAGCTCGTAGAGTAATGTACAAGGTTGACTGCTGCGTTGCCGTAACGGCGCCCGGCTCCTAAAGTACCGGTAATGTACAGGGTTGACTGCTGCGTTGCCGTAACGACGCCCAGCTCGTAGAGTAATGTACAAGGTTGACTGCTGCGTACAGTGGAGTCGACTGACGGACTGGCCCCCACTCCCCGGGGCGCAAGGTTGACTGGCACCCTACCGACCCTATTGCAATGTACAGTTCGGTTGCGGTTACAACTGACAACCAGGGAAGACAGACATGATGAACTTTGGGGAGGTCATTGAAAAGCGAATTGGTGAACTAATCTGATCAACGTGGCTAATAAACGCAAAGTTCATCAAACCGCAATGTTGTCCGAGAAAACAAACTCCAAAAACACTACGAAAATCTGAGCGAGTGGGCTCTTTAGTAAATTTAAATTTCGATTTTAGCATCGAACTAAGTTTACTATTCTAAACGAATTTGTCAATTCGCTGTTTAATAGTAGATCCATTTTGGACCCGATGGTGCCGTCTTTCCTTGCTTGGGGCAGAACGAGTGATCGTTGCAGTGCTCTTTCGTAGATCCACAACTGTCAGTGAACGGTCACCGAAAATGAAATCAGTTTCGACCAACGATCCTCTTACACTCCGTCAAAGCTGCAGCATTCGCCTTCTTCGCAATGCATGAAGTTGTAGTGAGGACCACACTTCCTCTCACGAGTCGTTTTCACACCAGAACACTGATATAATTGATCTAATTACCTCATCTGGAAGACACAGATCATGAACAAGCTCCTACGTTTTCTGGCGAGGGAACAGGTTTTGGTTGAACAGGGCACAATGGAGCAGCTTTAGCACTGCAGGCCTCGCCGATAGCACATCTGCATCAAATGACGACAGTTCAAACCCAGGTAGCCACGGTGAGCATGTCATCCCTAAACATACCTTCCATGTTTATCGCAGCATTCACCGACTTTACAGCTGCCGAATGCGTTAAGAGGACCACAAGTACGATCTGGTCGTTGTATACCCCGGCACTATCTCCCATCCGTCAAAACATCTCGTTAGAACACGGGAACAAACCCGATTACCTTTTGCATTCCGTTCTTGAATTTGTCGTCGGCCTTGAATTTCCCGTCAACGTATTCGGCTTCTCCAGTGTATGGCTGACGTGGACAGATCTGCTTCTTCTCATGGCAATGCTCATCTGATGTCGAACACCTGAACGACAGCATTATTGGAGGAAAACTCGGCTCATTCGCTAATATCAACTGACTTTCCATGTTGATTACAGCATTGTTGATAGGGGCATCGCATGAATCTATGTGCTGGGCCGCATAATGGCTGATCCTCGTCTGATCTCTCTGTGGACAAGACGCCCGAGCAGTGTTTGAACCCCGTCGGATGGTTGAAGAGACTGGCCTGTTCCACGACGATTCATTGGGTGTGCTGAGTGCGATGCATGCAAACCATGTTATTACACCGAAATCGGTGAATTTGCTCTCGACTTCTCTCTTTAAGGTCACCGTTGGACAAGCTGGCTCGGTGCACAAAAAACTTCCAGATGGCATGCACCTGGACAACGACGATTAGTATGAGATGCCATGGGCATAAGTGAGTCATACTTTCCGTCCTGGCTACAGCAGTGGCCGAATCCACATTGTTTGAAGCCAAAATCGGGTCCACAGAATCCATCTTTGGTTTTCGATCCTCGACACTGCCACCATAAGCATCAGAGCACCTTTTGAACATCGAACGATCACTGACGTTGTCTATGGTCGTGACGAACTTCTTCTGGATAGGGCATATGGGATGGTCGAGACAGAATTTATCGCCGCTTCCACATCTGATTGAAATTCAGCAAACAGATTCAATCCCGGTCGAAACATGTCGGAGTACTTTCCGTTTTTGCTGCAGCATTCTCCTACTGGGCATCGGTGGAATTGATGGTTAGGCCCACATTTGGCGTTTTCCGAGACAACTCCACGACACTAAAGGCGAGCGAAACAGGTGAGGATCAGTGGCGATGGCGACAGTCGTTGTGCACAAGTACGTTGTCAGGGGAGGTGTCGAACACATAGGATTCAACTAAACAGCCGACCAGCACGAATACGGCCACCAGGTACGCGACAGAAACCGTCATTGCCTTCAAATTGAGCCAATCGCTGTTATAGCAGAATGAGCGATTATGGACGAGGATCCATCTACTCAATTTGGAATATCTGACTTCCATGGAAGAGTGGATTGCCCTCTCTGTGCTGGTTATCGAATCGCCGGCCGATTCTGACTCAATGGCGAATATCTCCCCCAACTCAACTAAACAATATCTGGTTTGTTGCCCAGTGACTGACAACACTAACAATCATCACCCCTGCCCCTGATCTGGCCAAAGCAAATCTTCTTCGTCACCTTTGGGCGCTTTCTCGTGTGCGCGAGTCAATTAACAAAATATTGGTGCACGAAATCTGGTGTGAGATTCAACAGATTCGATCAGACACGAAAGTTCAAACACTCAAAAGACGACCTTGTAAAAATCGGAGCCGGTTTTAATGTCGGGATGATATTTTAGGGATTTGGGACTGGATGATGTGGTGCAAGTCGGTGCCAGACAGGAATAAAGATATTTATGGCCAGGAAATGCCAAGTGCCGGAGAACACTGGCAAAATCTTGCCTCTGAGAATGCCGTTCACGTTGGCAATATAAATATCGTCATACGAGGGCATCTGATCGCAATTCAAAAGCGGTCAGCATTCCAACGAATACCTCATTCTGCTATTGATCGACTCTCTTTCATTTGGAGAAATGTCTTTCCTGTTGCGCTGCTTACTAGCTGTTTTAATTGCGAGTTTGGCTACAGCTGTCCTCCCAGCACTGAAATACGAGACCGACTCGGATAATGTATTGCGATTCAATATATCACCACAATCGATCTAACTAACCGATGCGATCAGTGTCGAGGGGCCGTTGCTGAAGTAGTGTTGACCTTTCGGCGCTGTGGACCAGAATTCGCTTTTCAACGATGCCACGTCGGAGAGTGCTGTGGTCAAGACAGCGTGTTAGTCGACCCATAATTCTCTTCTAACAAACAATGAACACTTTTCAGTTGTCGAAGCGGTGCCCAATATTGTAAAGATGCGATCTGTCCTCTTCAAATCGCAAGAACGACTTCCGAGGAAAATGTCAGTTGCGTTTTATGTCATTGTTGGAAAATGGCAACGCTGAACAACGTCGCTAAGTGCCGAGAAAAAACAACCACGAACGGTCGATGTGGACCCGACTTTGAATTCACCAAATGTCCAGTTGGGCTCTGCTGTACCCAAAACGGACACTGCCAAAATTGCCATACGGTTGATTACCCATTGTGTCCGAAGCAAAAAGATTTCGTCGATCGTTTCGGAAAGAATCCTGTAAGAGATTTCTTAGAATATCGTTCCGCTCTCATATACGCGACTCAACATTGGAAAACTGGATAGATGAAGGTCATCAAAGGTCTTTTGCCTTTGGAACCGATGGAAAATGTGAGTGTGACTTTGATGGGGATTTGTTGATCTAATTGCTCTATTTCAGTGTAAGGGCGTTCTGTCTACTCGACGATCCCTCGAGGGTTTCCAGCTATGTGGTAAAAAGCATAATTTCTTGCGCTGTCCATACAATCAATGCTGCAATAAGGATGGCTTGTAAGTGATTGGCAGTGTTCTCACGATGTTCAGCGCATTTGTGAAACGCCCGACTTCCAGATGTGGAACAGGCAAACATTTCTGCAATAAGGAGCAACAGTGCCCCGAACAACCATATACTGGAACAACAGAATACCTAAGTGGCAATCTGGTCCCTGATCGTGGTCTATTGGATCAGCTGTACAATGTAAGAAGGATTTCCTCACTGCTGCCAAAGTATGAATGATGATCTTTGTTATAGTGCCGAGGGGATCTACGAGCCGACCGTCGTTGCGGAGCCAAGTTCGGTTTCGGAAGATGCAAAGTCGGCGAATGCTGTTCTAAACATGGCCGGTGAGGAAAAAAGGCAATATTGTATGGGCAGAGCCCCTAGAGCTTTTCTGGGTATAGATGTGAAACCGGCGACGTCTGTAATGATTCTCCTACATGTCCTATTCAGCTAAAGCCAGTTGCTTCAGCAACCAACGTAGGGAAAGGGATCGGATAGTTGATTATCGTATCGCTGACAATAGGGATTATGACAGTGTCTCGGAATCCCATCGACTCATGAAAACAGATGTGGACCATATAACAACTTCATGAAGTGTAAGATGGGCGAATGCTGTAGTTATGAGGGAATGTAAGATCATCATCGGTTACGTCTGGAGAATCGGATAAATAACGTCCGATTATAGTTGTGGAACATCGGCATCTCACTGCAACGATGAATCGTTTTGCCCGAAACAGGAAAATTATGGACATAACTTCTATTCCCCAAAATGGGTTCCAAACTAAATCAAATTTGCATAATAAATTAGCTACACATTAATAATTACCAATTGTTGGACTTTCCACAGGACGTTCTACAGAAACCCAAATGCCCTATATAATGGTAGTTGAAATTCGTCTGTCCTCCTTCCATCGATGTTTCAAGGTCTCGACCAAAAAGAAGACCAGGAAGACGAACTGTCGCCCGATAGCGGCGATGGACTTGTCGGACAAGTTTCGTACATTATCGAAGGGTCATATGGCCGCGCGATGATATGCCACCTAGACTGCAAGGACGCCGAACGCTCGCTCAACATCCTTTCAAAGAGCATATGATTTTTGCGAAGCGCTTTCGCTAGTAGGAAAAAACGGAAGGACAAAAAGTTAAGCGCAATTTCTAATCTCAAAATTGGTCCAATAAAAAAAAGGTTATGACCGATCGCAAGATCACAAGGTTTTAACCTAAATTTTTTTTGGATTGAGCCATTGAGTTTTTTTCCTTTCCTGGTGCTAGGTCGAATTCGACAATTCGAAAGACCTCATCGAGTATGTTTTGTCCTACGAACACAGTGCGGGTAGGACATAATTCAAGTATCAAGATCAAGATCACATGCAAAAAAAATCGTACGCAGGTGAGTCTACATTTTCACCCTAGGCTCTCATTACAATCTACGTCGTTCCGATCGTCTAACTGGGATAGTGACGAGCCTGTCTGTTCGTGACCGAACTGTTAAAACTGCAAGAATTTCATCGAGATCGAATGAAGGCTGACGCGCACGGTTTGATGGTGGAGGCCTGTTCGAGTGAGTTCGCACTGAAATATCATGGCCATGACCTTGGCACGGGTCAAACAGCTGTTCACTTTCATGAAAATGCTGAAAACAGCTGTTTGCGTCAATACGATTAACCTTGCAAAGTGCCAAAACTGAACACTTCCATTTTGTCTTCCGTCCATGATTGAGAATGAATCACATCATCACCATGCATCTGCGTCCTACGGCAACACCAGATACAGCTGACCTGGGAACTTGAGGAAAGAGCCTCCTCGTGCTGTAGTCTGACGTTTCGCCATTTGGCAATTAGCTCGGGTCGCGTGAAATATGATTCCCGTTTGTTGTACGCGATCTCAACTACCCCTTCAGGTGCTGTCTGGACCAGACTGTCCTCGTCGCTGGACTCTGCCTCTAATCCAGCCACCTGAACTGTGAGGTCGTTTGCCAACAACGAGCAGAACTGTCGAAACGATGGTTGTCGGGATCGTTGCGATTGGAACAACCGAAACGAAAAACATTCATCGCTCAGCAAAAATGCTTTTTCAGACATTAGAGTCAGATCAATCTAGCAATCATCAAACTTTTTAAGGGAAGTAATCGTGTTTAAGACTTATAAGAAAACATGCCACATTTGGAAGATGTCTCCCATTACAAAAAAACAACACTCCTGGAGTTTTTATGGCCGTTGTAGAATCGCCAGGCGATACCGAGAGGCGAATATTCCCAACGTCTGGGTTTTGCTCAGTAAATGAAGACTCTTTCAATTCTGCTTTGCCACATGGAATCCTCCTCGTCACCTATGGTCGTCTTATATTGTTTTCTTTTTTATATTTACCTTCAACTTTTATGTGCGACTTAAAGTAGAAAGTTGTCCAATTACTGTATAAGGATACTCAACAGGTTTGGAAATTGGTGCGCAATCTGATACCCAGCAAGACCAATATGGTCGTCTGAAAACATGTTGTTCCTCAGACTCGTGTCATCTTTGTGAAATTCAACAGACGCAATCCGAGAGAATTTCAGACGCTCTCAAATTTCTTTTTTAAATGGGCGCCATTGGTGTTGAAGATATTATCCAACAAATGAGACTGGATGATGAAATGTCGGCCCATGTTCCAACAGGAAAACAAGATATTTTATGTGGGAAGCAGTATAGCCAGGTAATTCCAATACCGGAGGCACTGGAATGTATCTTGCCTCAGAAGCTAAATATATCGCGAAAAGGGAATTCGATGCAAGAACGGTCAGCATTCGAACGAATATGTTTTCATTCTGCTATTGATCGGGTGTTTTTCATTAAAACAAATGCCTTATGTGTTGCGCTGCTTCCTAGCTGTTCTGATTGCGAGTTCGGCTATAGCTGTTCGCCCAAATACGAAACCGATTCAGATAATGTAATATGATTTCAACTTATCATCACAATCGATCTAACCTATCGTTGCAATCAGTGTCGAGGAATCACTACACAAACGGAGTTGGGGTTTCGGCGTTGTGGACCTGATTTCGGTTTTGAACGATGCCGCATTGGAGAGTGCTGTAATAAAGGCGGCGTGTTAGTAGAGATATGTTTTTATCGAACAAACAGTGAACGATTAACAGTTGTGGGAAAGGTCCACTCTTCTGTAAAAATGCGATCTGTCCTCTTCAAACCGCAAAAAAAATCTTCCGAGGATAATGTCAGTCTTGTTTTTTGCCTAGTTGAGGGATGGCAACGTTGAACGACGTCGTTAGTGCCGAGGTGCAACAACACAAAAGGGTAGATGTGGACCAGACTTTGGATTCCAGAAATGTGAAGTTGGACGCTGCTGTAGCCAAGAAGGAGAATGTAAATATTGCCATGAAATTTCAGACCCGTTGTGCCCAATACAGGAGCATTTCGTTGGTCGCTTCGGAAAATATCCTGTAAGAAAAATCGTTGAAATCGATCAGCTGGCAAATACACGACTCACAAGAGAACTGGATAGATGAAGTTTATTGGAGATCTTTTGCATCTGGACCCGATGGAAAATGTGAGGTTGTCTTTAATGGGAATATGTTAATCTAATTGGGCTATTTCAGTGTAATGGTGCTCTATCTACTCGACGATCCCTCGAAGGTTTCCAGCTATGTGGTAAAAAGCATAATTTCATGCGCTGTCCATACAATCAATGCTGCAATAAGGATGGATTGTAAGTGATTGGGACGACTTTTTCTTCGCGGAAAAGGTGAACATTTCTGCAATAAGGACCAGATGTGCCCAGAGCAACCATATACTGGAACACCTGATTACCTTCGTGGAATGCTGGTCCCTGATCATGATTTTCTTGCAATGATGTTCAAGGTAAAACGATTTTCTCCACGTCTTCCGAATTAATGATGATGATTATCATTAGTGTCGAGGGGGTTTACGAGCGGACCGTCGTTGCGGTCCCCGTCATGATTTCGCGAGATGCAAAGTCGGCGAATGCTGTACTAAAGATGGGCAGTGAGGACAAAGGAAGTATTGCTTATGAACAGGCCTTGATCTCTTTTGACTATAGATGTGAATCCGGCGACATCTGTAAACATTCTTCTATTTGTCCTGTTCAGCCGCAACCAGTTCCTTCAGCAAAAAACGTAGGGAAACTGATGGGGTTATTGATTATTCGATCATTGAAGATTTATGAAATTTGATAGTGTTTTGGAATCCCATCGGTTGGAAACAGATGTGTGGACCATATAGCAACTTCTATGCAGTGCAATTTATGAGGGATTGTAAGAGAATTCATGGGATATTTTTTGAATTTTATCGGATGAGTAACATCCTCGATTATAGTTGTGGATCATCGACAACTCACTGCAACGATGAATTATTTTGTCCGAAACAAAAAAAGGCGCATTTCGATACTATTCTCCGAAACTAGTTCCAAACTAAAACAAATCATGATAATAAAATGATCTTGCTGAGAAACTCTGATATTTATTTTCGTGAGCTCCATCGTGTTTATCGTAGTCGCAATAGTGGTATTTGTAAACATCCAAATATTGGGGAAGAGAAATTGAGATAATTGTTCCATTGAACAAACCAACCGGAGATTGCCGCAAGATCACAATCTCCAGAACAATCATGCTGTGGTTCGTGTCTAGGAACTCGCCCGTTGCGAAGAAACTGTAAAAGCGCGTGGCGCCTGTCATGTGAGTTTGTCAGAGATGTATATATGCCGACTTGTAGAGTGGCCGTATCCGTCTTTCACACGTTACCTGCTAGCTTCGATCAGAGTGACCGACGCAATATATTGGGGATCATCATTAACAATAATCAGAATGACGGCCGCAGCTGCAGACGAATATGCTGGAGGGGGTCAGATTGGCGAACGGGCCGGAGGTCTCATCCACGTCGTTAACAAGGAGGGCGAATTCTGGTAACCCACGCTTGGATTTAGGACGGGTTTCTTTGTCACACAGGAATTGAATATCCTGATCAGTACATCCCCTGAGAAGATTACGAAATTTATGGGAAGTCATGGCCTACTGAATTGTGGAACCAATTACACAGTCGTGGCGATAATGGGTGCCCAAAGTTCTGGAAAAAGTCGGGCGATTAACTTTTGGAAATAAATCTACGAATTCATCGTTTGTAGGCACGCTTTTGAACATGCTGTTTGGGACCGATTTCGAGGAACTAAATTCTCAATCCGGACGTCAGATGACGACAAAAGGTGCAATCGTTCAATTTGTTTAAACGATTGGTACTGATTGATGTCGCCCAGGAGTTTGGTTCGGCGCCTCTCCCAAGGTTCCGCATGCTCTAGTTATGGATCTTGAAGGAACTGATAGCGTAACCAGAGGAGTAGAACGTCACCCATTTGAGAGGCAATCAGCCCTTTTAGCTCTCTCCGTTGCAGAAGTATCATGCCGTTTCCTTAGATGTCTGTATGGTGCTTATATTTGTAGGTTTTGATCATCAATATGTGGCAGCACGACATCGGGCGATACGTTGCGTCTAATTACGGCGTGAGTTCATTTTATGCTGTATAAACTACAAGGTTCAATTTTGTTCAATGTATAGGTGCTGTCTACGATCTTCGAGGTTAATCTGGCGCTGCTTGCGGAGCAGTTACTATCGTCTGGATCAAAACCGAACAAAACTTTGCTTTTGTTTTCTATTCGAGATCATTCCGAATCTGACAGCCCTCTTTCAGTAAATTCCACGCATGAATTGCGCTCTTGATGTCATATTGAGCATCTACAGGTGATTGCAAGGCAACTATCCGATGACATCATTCGTATTTGGGCCGATATAAAACTTCCAGATGGTCTATCGCACCTTACTCTGGATTCTTTATTTGATGTTGAGTTTACTGCTCTCCCGCACAAGAAGTTTGAATCCTCGAAGTTTGTCGCCGAAGTTGACATTCTTCGCAAGCGGTTAGTAGTTCTGCGTTGCTTGTCACTTGTCACTATTTGCATTAAAATTTGTTATGTCCAAGTTTCACAGACGTCACCAGTCCAAATTATTTGTTCTCATCTGAATCTCGCTTACAAAAGACTGTTTCTGTTCCTGCATCGGGCTTGGGACATTTTGTTGGCACCATTTGGTAGGCATTTTATGGCTCTCTCATTCTTGTAATCTGCAACTGTCGATTCAGGGAGACGATTATTAATCATAAAGACCTCAATTTGCCGTCGCACAAAGAAATGCTTGCGATCTATAGATGCGATGAGCAGTCTACGGTCGTAATAGATCAATTCCAAGAGTTTCATGAGCAACTCAAGACGAAATCCACTCAGGTTTTTAATGCCCTATTTGGGTGGTGAGCATTCTTCAGTAACATTTTGTTTCAGGCGCTACTTCCTGATTTTGCTACTCGATGTAATTGTTTGATTGACGATGCAGTAGAATCATTCGATGAATCACTACGCGGATATCATGCTGGTACTGTACAAAGGAAACGAGAAGATCTTCGTCTGAGGCTACTGGATGAATTGAAACCTTTGTAAGTTTTCACGAATTTATTTTTGTCCTTATCGTAACTTGCTCTCAGATGGACGCAACAAATGCTTCTTGCCAAAGAAGCTGCTCTCAAACAGTTTAAATCTGAGATTGACGCTGCTCTCCCTAAGCAAACGGCATCTCATCGGTTTGCTGAGGTATGCGTTTTTTCCTTGTTTCGCTTCATGTTAACTTTATATTCTCAGGTTACCAGGGAAGTTACACAGTCGTCCGTAAAACGGCTACACCTGCTCAAAGTCGAGCTCACGCCTTTTGCTTGCAACTGGAGTGTTGATCTGTTTGAAAACCAGCTTCTAGCTGATGTTGATCGTGAGTTTTGTTGGGTTATGGTCGCACTTTATGCCGAATCTTATCAGGCCTCTGTTCATCGCTGCGCGAATCGCAGCTTTCGCGCTTACTTTCCGAGGTTCGTTCCAAAGCCCGCACTCAGTTGCTGTCGCAAGCCGGTCGGATCTTTGACGATGCCAGTCCAGAGATGTGGCATCAGCTTCGTTCCGCTTTCGGTAATGTATCACTAAAAATAGGTGCCTATCCATGCATGTTTATTCATGTCGTAGATGAGTGGTTAAATGACGTTACTGACAACATTGTTGATCGCAAGCTATTCGGTATTGAAGTTGAACAACAAAGGCATAACAGTTTCATACTGGAGGTCGAGAACGACGTAGTGGGCCTGCTCAAAGAAGAGGCTGCCCAACACGCAGGTTTCGTTAGACAAAAGATGCAAAAGTGTTTTGACAGGTATTGTCGTTTACTGTCGATTCTGCTAGTTGTAATTCTTGAGTCCAGAGAGTTTCGCCTCAACAGCGATGGGCTTCCCCGAATTTGGCATGAGGAGCACAATATTCGCGCTTCTTACCTTTCAGCAAAAACACAGGTGCGTCACAAAGTGTGAACTTTTCCTTTTGCTGTTATAACGGTTCGTTTTTGGCGAGGAACACAGGCCGACAACATATTACCACTTTTCAGTGTATTTCGACTATTTCAGACAAAACATCATCACGATAATTCTAACTCTCCTCGCAACTCGCCTCCGTCAGAATCTCACTTAATGTTTTCGTTGCCGTCTAACCTTCTATCAGAGAGTTGATTAGTAATATGGAATGCTTGTCGATACGCGAATGTTTTCAGAACGATTGCCAACTTGCATTAAATGCCGCAGAATCTAGCGCGAACCTGGCTAAAGGGAACTCCCGTGTTCCAGTGTGGGTGTATCCATTGATTGTCATTTTGGGGGCGAATGAGGCCATGATAGTCCTCAGCCATCCAATGTTAGCATTAACGCTATTCGTACGAGCCGACTCAATGTATGGTTACCGCAAATAATCGATGCCGTTGATGTTGCAGGTCATAGCCGTCCTCGCTACCGTCATATTCGTCATATACAACTTTCCACATCTTGCGTTTGAGGGCGCCCAGAAGGCCCTTCGTTATGCTCTTGCCATGAAAAAATCCTTTGCAGTTACAGATTCAAGGTCCCTTCCACAGATGCCGAGCCGGTCTGCGCGTCCGGTAAATTGTTGCCAACATTTTTTGCATGTCATCAATTTGACGCGAGTTCCAGCCATCTCCCCGTAAAAGCCCACGGCGGAAGTCCCCGATGGCACGGAGAGAATCCACTGACATTTCCAACCAATGAAACTGGTTAATCCGTGATGATTGATTTATACAACGACCCAATAGTTGCCTCATCCTCGAATGTGCTGCTTTTGGATACGTAATTGCCGGGTATCGATAAAGTATTTCGTTCGTGCGACTGCCCGATATTTTTGTGCTATTTATTGATTGTGTGACGATCATAGAAATGTTTAATGTGCTCCACCTCTGATATTTATCTGATCTATGATGAAGAGGGGGAGATTTTCTTCACAGACCATGGTTTTGCTGCGATCATAATTTGGTCTTCCACCCGCTCTCTTATCGTAGAAACCCACAATTAACCTTGATTCGGTAGATCACCGGTCCCTGTGCGAGGGGATTCCTGGCGATATCATTCCGGTGGGCGAGTGGCACGCGCTCCTATCGCTAAACCTTTGGGTCATCTTTGACAGAATCCTGTTCACTCTGAACCAATGTCTAATTCCGATTTATCCGATAACGATTATCGCAGTCGTCGTAGAGGAAATAATAATGTACCTGGTTCCTCGTCCCGTTTCAATTTGGAGGTTCGTGCGCCGACCGCCGCCGATCTTAATCCGGTTGACCCGAACCAGATAACGTCTCCATCATCGCAAAGCTTCTCGTCCTCCGATCTCTCGTCACCTTCAGCCATCGCCCCCATCAATCGCTTCAGCTCGAACCATGGCCGGTATTCCCCATATGGCGCATCAGCCTACTCGTCACGTTCGGTCGCTTCCGCGATCACGTCCAGTTCGGCCCCGGTCGGTATTCGATCCTATGCCAGCGGTCCAGCTCACGCCCCATCGTTGATATCATCACTGGCAACGGGTCGAATCGATTCTCTGAAGACCAAGCAATCGTCAGGTGGAACCCGATCGTTGGTTTCCAGCTCAAATCCATACGGCGTCAAAGAGGTTGTCCAGTACTTGACGGCGGCCGATGTTATGAGCGACGACGAAGTGAGCGGTCCCGATAAGACGTCGGAATTCGAGATGCGATATACGTCGGTTGAGTGTGATGCTGATCATTTCGCAGCCAATTATTCGCTGAGAACGATGGAGAATGGGAGGAACATCAAAGTGTTCATCGTCGTGACGATGTACAATGAGGACACCGATGAGCTGAAGCGCACCTTGAAAGGGATCATCCGCAACATCGAGACGTTCATCGAGGAGCTGGGCGAAGACGCCTGGAAGGAGATCTGCATGTGCATTGTTGCCGATGGGCGACACAAAGCCGATAAAGGGTCATTGGATTATCTGGAGGAGCTGCGCATCTACGACGCCAATCAAATGCACGCCGCCCTGGATAAATCGCAGACCATTCGAATGCATCTGTTCGAGTCGACGTTGCTGATTCCGTCCGAGAACATGTCGGGCCCAGCCCAACCACTTCAGACAATCTTCGCGTTGAAAGAGCGCAACGGCGGGAAACTCGACTCACATCATTGGTTTTTCAACGCGTTCTCGGCCCAGATCCAGCCCACCTACTGTTTCATGTTCGATGTGGGAACGAAGCCCGAGCACTCGGCCATTCTGAAGCTGTACGACGCGATGGAAGCGGATCAAGAAATCGGCGGGTGCTGCGGCGAGATCACAACCCGCGTCACCGCCTCCATCAACCCATGGATCGCCGCCCAACAGTTCGAGTACAAAATCGCCACGATTCTGGAGAAATCGATGGAGTCGGTGTTCGGGTTCATCAGCGTTCTGCCCGGAGCGTTCAGCGCCTATCGGTATGCAGCGATTGTGGGCGAGCCGTTGAACCAGTACTTCAAACAGATCAACACCGATATCGTTCAGATATCTCCGTTCAAAGGCAATATGTATCTTGCTGAAGATCGTATCCTGTGTTTTGAGGTGCTGGCTGAAAAGAACTGTAAATGGACGTTGAAGTACGTGAAAGACGCCAAAGCAGCGACCGATGTCCCGGAGTCATTAACGGATCTGATCAAACAGCGACGGCGATGGTTGAACGGATCCCTGTTCGCCATGATCTACGCCATTGGCAACTTCCGCAAGTTCGCCAACAACTCAGCCCATAGCCGTATGAGGAAGTCGTTCATATCAATGCAGTTCTGGTTTCATTCGATCAACATTATTCTGCAATGGTTCCTATTGGCCAATTTCTATCTCATGTTTGAGTTTGCTGTGTCCGCCAACCGTAAGTCCGGTCCGGTTCTGTTCACGTCGTTGCGTCTGATTCGTTGGCCCAGAGATGGAAGGGAATATGGAGGTGAAGGTGTTCCGCGCCTTATTCCTGATCCTGACCTTGGTCCAATGTGTCGCCGGTCTTGGTAATCGGCCGGACGAGTTGCCCATGATCTATTTCTTTTGCGCCGTCGGCTATGGCGTCTTCTTCTTCTACGTGTTGGCGATCAACGTGCGACTCCTGTTCAGGACACAGGATTATTCACAATATCCAGATCAGGCGTCGGCCGATGCCAAACGAACCGAAGTGTTATACGCTCAGGTGGCGTCGCTCTGCGGTCTGGCCGTCTATTTCAGTGCCGGGTTGCTCCATGGACAGTTGTTCGCCATCTGCATCTCGATCATCCAATACTTCTTCATGTTGCCCATGTTCCTGATCGGGTTTCCAATCTATTCCTTCTGCAATATCCACGATATCTCCTGGGGTACCAAGGGGCTTGAGAACAACGATATGGCTGAAGGTGCCACTCGTAAACAGAAGGAGATACACGCTCAGGTATTGGCCAAACGAAAGACCGATCTCGAATCTGTCGATGCTCGATTTCGTACGTTCCGATCGAATATGGTGATTGGCTGGTTAGCGTCTAATGCGTTGTTCATTGAAATCATATCGAAACTGGGCGATATTCATGAGAAATACATCTACGGGTCGTATATCGTGTTCTTCGCGTTGAACATGTTCAAGTTCTTCTTCTGCACGATATTCGTTATACAGGAAACCATGAAATCGTGTGTGTCGAAGAAGAAAGAACATCGGAAGGGCAAGAGGACGACGAATGAGAAAAAAGTCGATGTTGCGGCGGTTCAGGAGCCAATGGCCATTCCCCCAATCCATCCGGATACAAGTGAAGTGATACCGTCCAAGGCCGAGGTTGATATATCGTGTCCATGATCGGTTGTGGACCATCTCAACCCAAACTGTTCGTTCTCTGTAATCCCCATCGATTTCCGTTCGTATGTCTATATCCTTTTACAGTCAAATATATCTGTTATGATCCACTGCAACAATCGGGTAATCTGAATGAAATCTGTTCATATATTGAGGGTGTTGTGGGGCTATTCGAGTAGAGTTATTTGTGTTCTGATGTTGATAAGTTATTCGAAACCGAACCGGTTTTCGCTGGTCATTTCAGGACCTATTGGCGAAAGGTATTCGATCAATGGTCCTTGGCTTAGACCCGTTCACAACTTGATATCCGTATTGATATTTCGGAACCTGAATCGACTTCTGTTGGGCCTGCTGCTGCTGTCCATTGAGGCGATTCTCGCATGGAGCCAGCGGGTCATTCTTCTCGCATTGAACGCCAGCCTGTCGCTTGCCCAGATATTGCTGTTGTTCGCTGGCCAACCGCCTGTCCATCATATCCATCAATATGTTAGCGGCAACGGTCATGGTCGCGTCCGTTGTCGATTTATCATCGGATGGTGCCAGACGAACATCTTCCGCCTTCTTCATGATGATCATGAGTTGCCCTCGGCGATCAGTCATCCCTAGACAGTAATACGACCCCAATGCTCTGCCGCGAACCACGCCAGGACATCCAGAATATGTTCCTCCCGTTATCAGGACTCGCTTCCCGATCATGTCGTCGTCAATATCAATCATCATCTCCCCATCGTCAAGCAGCTCAACGTCGTCGGCGTGTTTAACGATGACAATTCCGTTCAGTACGATCCTGAATTTGCCTTCAGCGTATTGAACGATTGTGCCAAAGGCTCCAGCTTGTCGCCCTCGTAGAATGTGGACTCGGCGACCGACCCAGTCTGGGACGTTGGCGGCACGGGCCGGCTGGCGTCTTTGATGATGTGGCCGGCATGGAAGAGCTGATAGCGGTGGGCGGCCGGGGACCACGATCTGAGATACGATCATGACGATGATGCCAATGACGACGACGATGACGACGGCGAACTAAGACAGGAGGAACTTGCGGAATGCGGTTCGAGCAATGCCAGGCGGATGATGAGCAATCTCTGGTACTGGTGGTCCACTGCAGCATGCAGCATGATAGGATGGCAGCTGGCAGGACGACTACTGGAGCAGTGTGTAACGGAGCCGGCATGGCATGACTAGGGAAGTGTAGTGCAGTCACAGACACGGCTCTATGGCCTATATTAGGATTTAGGGTCAATGGTCCATTGCACACAAGCCAGCTGAACTCGCTGTCCTGCCAGCGGATCCTGACTAACATTTGCATAGACTCAGGTTCGATTTGAGGTAATGGTTCAGGTTCGTTGCTTGCTGGTATTTACTCCTACCCGTGCTGGAATTTTCAATTCAATAGTAAACTATCACTGATTACTCACTATGGTTTTACTCTGTATATACGCTGAACCCTTGTTCCTTTTGTGAATGCCGTATAAATGCCTACAAAAAGAGCTAAATCATTGCATTATGTTTTTGATAATGTCAGCGTGTAGTTGGGGGCAGCGAATCCCCCCATGACCTACATACGTTCTTGTGCCAGTTTTACCACCGAAATTCACCTGTCAATATATTATGCTGAGCGGGTTCGTCGCTTCCTATCGAACTGTTAGAAAATTGCCAAGTTGCATCATCAAAGTACTGTTGTAATTCTTATTGAATGACACCAATGACGTCTCGACTTTCAAACTCTTAATTCGTCGTCTGGAGGTCATCTGTTTGGGAGTTCTGAATGCGTCTTGATCGAATCTGACAAAAATAACCGCATCAGCGACAGCGTACAACTCAACTTCTCGATTAAGTTCAGATTTGGATTTGAGCGAAGGGCGGTTTCGGTCTTGGACAGGGCGTGTTGATTAAAAACTGTCAGCCATTCGTCACCGCACAGGTCACTAGGAACTCTGTCGCCATGAGACTGGCCCTTGAATTCAAGCCAGCCGTAACTTCAAAATCGACAAATGAATGCAAACCACAACAGGTTCATCAAGTTGAAGTTGTTGAATTCGCCATCGATAGGGATTGAGAAACAACGCGCAAAACCCAGGATGAGAGAAAGTTATTTTTCGTCAGACAATCATGGTCGTCTTAGTAGTTGCCATGGTTGATATTGGTAATATGAAAATGGGGGAAAATGGGGAGATCTTGCCCATAATGCAGCAGCTGGACGTTTATGGAAATTGGCCGCGGATTTGGATTATGAGTGACAATGAAATTCAAATCAAACGGGAAATGAGATTGAAGGCAACCCATTATTGACGGCCTCGTGGTCAGTATCGCACAGGCGATCTAAAAATAAAATACAACTGCATTGACGAATACAAAATTATTGTTTATTGTCGTCTGGATTGAACTATAGAATCAGATATCAGTGATTGGACTAGGGTTAGAAATGTCGGGCAAATCGTACCTTGTAAAGAATATTGCAGATATCGGTAAGAGTAATGAGTCCTTGCGGTTTTCCGTTGGGATCCTGACAGAATATATGATGCAGTTTGGTAGTCGCCATACGGGTCATAAGAACCCCAATCGATTCGGTGGGCGAGACCGATATCGGCTCCAATGACGCCGGAGAGTACTTTCGCAACACGTCAACTACCTTCTTAGGAAGAAGATCGGGCAATTCAGCACCTTAAGAAATAACATCAGAATTGCCAGTTTCTTCATGGACCAGTGGTCAATAGCTTACCTAGTCCTCGTAAATCCGATGGGGAGAAATTCCCAATCAACGTCTTCTGGGATTTATCGATGATAGCCAAACATGAGACCTGCATTTGGGTTAGTGTATGGATCGCATCAGCTAACGTCGCATCATCGTTTATAGACACAGGGCGTTTGCCTCCAAAACCTGATCAGCGGTCGTGTGATGGCCGAGTTGAGCGGATTTAATGGAGACGATACCTAGAGCTTGCAATTGCACGTTGGCAAAGTGAATTAATGGTTCTGAGTCGTAGAGATGGGATGCGATACACCGATTGATATCCGATTGGGATACAGGAGAGGGTTGAAGTCCATTTTTCTGTCGGTTGACCAAGCACCGGTGCATCCGACCAGTACTTCCTAGGAATTCAATCACGTTAATGATGCGGGTTCGTCCCTCAACTGAACAGATGGCCTCAGGTTCATGGGAGAGGATACTTGTTTGCCAATATGCGGTCGAACCTTGCAATGGCGAGGAACTCGATGTGGCCAGCACTTTACTTATTGGCGTTTTCATGGCTGCCTGATAGTCTGCTTGTGTGGCGATGAATCGGCATAGGTCATGGCATGAGACAAGGGCCACCCATTGGACAGAACTGTCAACGTCAGTGTGAGGACGCATTACTGGAGCCGACTTTGCTCAGCGTTCGTTAATTAATACGGAATGATTGCAAAAGGACGATAAACGGACCAGAACACGCGCCTGGGATAGCGTCTGAAGGGCGGCCTCAACCGTCGACGCATGGTGTAGAATAACCAGATTGCGCTCGGGAGGAATACAGACTGTGATCGGAGCCTGTAAAAGAGCATCTAAGGGGGGATAAGCGGCATGAAGTCCCACTTGTATAGGCGGTTCCGACATTGGCGACCGCTCGTGTTAGATACGCGATGAAGAAAACAGAAATGTCTGAGGGGAAAGCCAATGACTGTCCTGCTTTGGTTGAGTGTATCGGTCGCCGGACCACTGCAGTCGGCCGGACCACTGCAGTCGGCAGTCGGCCGGACCACTGCAGTCGGCCGGAACAGTTGAGTTCGGAAGGTCGCGCTCCACTTTCAAACACGCCAACTGCAGTTCTGTGCACTGGACAATAGTGCAGTCCCGGCCGGTGTGTCGCCGTGCCACACCCGTGGCCCTCGCACACCGTCATTATTGATTGCTTTGGACCAACTAATCGAAATTTGTCAAATTGAGTTCGGCCTTGAAATTTGTCGTTCGAAATATTTCAGGACTGTCAAATAATCCAATGGTGTGGGTTAGTTGTTATTCCTCAAACTACGGCGTTGTCCATTTATTTCCATTGTGGCCTATCTTCGCACAAGATGGCGCTGTCCAACACAGATAAAATAATCCGGTGCTCCGGGGGCATTGTTCGCAAATTCCGGAAGCTTAACCTTTTGAATAAAGCAGAGTTAACAATCGGTTGAAACTCAAAACATTCCATAAACCCATTGCCATCCTCTAATATCTCCTTTCCTCAAGCAATCACGACCGTAACACAGTCAAAGATTACATTATAGGCGAACTACTACGAAACAATAATGGAAGAAGACAGACTTCATACGCCCTACGGCGCAATAGTGACCACTACGCTTCCTCCCTAGGGTACAAAAGTTTATGCAAACAAGGTCTGGGAAAACCATCCACAATCCCATGAAACCTTCCTCTATACCGATGAACCAAATTTCTGATCCTCCCCCTCCGCCTCAAGTCCCTCTTATCTAGATTCCTTTTTCTCCATCCAACCTGTCGTCACAAAGCTTTATGCAACAGCAGCAGCAAACCAACCAAGTGATGAGTCAGCTGCTACTGCAAGTTCAAAGAGTCAATAAATGACAAGCCTGCTGTCTCTGCTAAAGCCCTTTCCACGAAAACCTATCCCATTTCCTCGTCTGAACTACCGAAGTTCAGTGAGACTATTTCTACTGATGATGCCTTCCGCTACCTTGGCACAGCGGATACAACGGCTGTTGCAGAACCAACCGAAAGAATCTCCGATTTTAGAGTACGAAGGGTGGAGGTTTAAGTGTTTGGGTTTTCGGTTATTCTTTCGGTCGGTTTTGCAACAGCCGTCGTTCAAAAACAATCGACGACGGCGCGGATTTCTGTAATGGGAGACAATTTATTTGATAACTTCCCAGATTCAGCTGTTTTCATAGACCCAATCACTTTCCGGTTTGCCAGCGACCATGAGGGCATCTGCTCACGTTTTGTACTTTTTTAAGTTTTCCTGGAACCGGAGGGCGGATCCGTTACCCTCCGGCGTCACCAAATTTGAATGGCTGACATTCCAATGTCGGGAAGACCCTTTCTGCGACGTCTAGGGATTGACGTTGACGCACTGATCTATCGGATGGCAACCCAGCCTTGCCTAGCCCGAGTCACTACTTGCCCAATCATAGACGCCACCAATTAGAACACGACAATATGGAGACAAAGGACGACCAGGCGACTTTTGTCGTCCTTTACCGAACTGTTTCCCTGCTTGAATCCAACTGCCGCTTTTGCAGCCGAACGTCTACTTGACTGGATCTGCCGGTATAGAATACTTTCACCTTCGTCTCGGATCGAGGATCCCATTTCTTAAAATTCGTTGATTGGAAATCTTTGTTTAAACCTACATATCCGTCATCATTTTACTCTGGCATACTGCCCCGGCCCAATGGTACGATTGTAGTCGTCAATCGTCGCATTCTTCATGTCCCACGATCCCTCATCTCCGAGCTCCGCCTCGACTTGAGGGATTGACCAATTCTTATTCCACTTGTTCGCTTTGCGCTCAACCACTCTACGCCTCCTGATCGGCTTGCGGCTGTCACACTCTTTTGTGGCCAATCGCCGTCCTCACCTTTGGATTGTCCCTCTAAATTTGGATCAAATCTAAATGCTTTAGTGGAGGATCTTCGACCAGCCCTGCAAAAGTGGCATAAACCTGTCGGGGAGAAGACGGACCAACGGCGTCTTGTTGAAACTGTAGGCGAAATAGGGTTAAGCTCCCACTCTTCTCTGTGGGAGATTTTGTCCTAGTGTCTAATGCTTTAAATGCTTAAAAAAATAAGCTGAAGGTTCTCTGGACTGGGCCCTTCCGTATTAGTATTCTTACCAAAAAAAAATCATGTTGCCACTCCTCTCGACTCAAGTTCTACGCCGACTCGACACTGAACATTACAGAAGATGTCTGCAAGAAATTCTCGCATGATGACGCGGGATTTGAAAATGTCCTGGATGTTCATTATGATCCCAATATGGGTTTATTTGGGAAGCTAATATTCATGGCTCAGCTTTGAGGATATTGAGAATTCCTGGGAGCCTGTAACAGATTTTCTCCAGGACTGCCCTGTTTTTATTAAGCGACGGCTTAAAGCTCTGAAGTCCTGCCGATTAACCTTTTATTTCGAGGTGGCGATGATGCGCCTTAGCGCATTGTTAATACACTTTGTTATTTACAACATCTAACTGATACGCCCTACGTCGCAATACAGTACTTCTTCCATTTTATTGTTTCAACAATTGTGTAGTAGTTCGCCTTTAATGTAACTGATTGCTTGAGGAAAGGAGATATTGGAAGATGGCAATGGGTTTCTGGAATGTTTCAAATTTCAACCGATTATTGAGATTATAAATGGTGAGATCCAGAAAATCTACGTCTCACGGCTATGATCAAAGGTGAGAGAGGTACCTTGTAGGAATGAATTTATTTATATTCTGGTGGCGATAAAAACTTCAATGTCTGGTACGATCATGAAGATATCGTCGATGTAACGACATTAATGAATGCAAAAGAGCATCGAAAGCGTCTAAATAAAGATTAGCGCACATGACTGCTGCATTGGTTCCCATTGCTATGCAGTTTTTTTATGATAAATGTTAGCCATGCGGTTTCGCAGTGTTGTTTGTCGACGTGATCGGACACCCCTCGTTGTTTTGCTTTATCATAAAAAAGACGGCATAGCAATGGGAACCAATCTAACATTTATCATCAAAAAAGACGGCATATCAATGGGAACCAATCTAACATTTATCATTGAGAAAGACGGCATATCAATGGGAATCAATGTGGCAGTCATATGTGCTTCGATGCTCATTTCGCTCCACGCTGCATTGAACAATCTTCTCGTCTCCCGGTTACCCAGATATCAATAAAAATCGAACTTGGTCTGAAAAGGTATCGGTCTGGTCTGTTGCGGTAGTCAGTGGCTCTGTTACACTGGCAATGATGTTACACGGAAACGAAGAGATGATATGTTAGTGGATCCATGAAGTTTTGACTGACGAAGTGATTGAGAGCGCAGTGAAACACGGTCACATGATCACACGGATTAACAGGTTATTCTTTCATATTGGATAATTAATGGATAAGAGGAAGAACGGATCACGATCAGCCACCCATGCTGGGACCTGGTATGAATCAGACGGTAGGGCAGGGCCAGAGAGGAACCTTCACGGGATGCTTTCTTTGAATCGGTTCGGTAGGGGATAAGCTCAATTGCCAGATTTCGGAATGGTTCGACGGGGTCAAAGGCTCTGTCAGTAATATTCGTGCTATTATTGCTCCTCACGCTGGATATAGGTTAGGGTTCACGATTTATTGATTGTGTTGGTCTTTTCTGATCATAGTTTAGGTATTCTGGGCAGGTATTTTTCTAGGGTCAATGAACGATTCTGTTGATTGTAACTCGCGTTCTGAGTTTAGGTGGCTGCACATTCGTATAAACATATTGTTCCCTCGAGATACAGTCGCATATTTATACTAGTATGATTGCGGTACTGATTCATTGCAGAGGCAGCTATCTGAAACTGATTTTGATTAAGGGTCCATCCCATCACCATTCAACAGGGTTGTGCATGATTCCTGCTGTCGATGGATGCGAGACGCCAATCGGAAACCTGACCATTTGCACTGAGACTGTACAAGAACTTCAGGAAACAGGAATATTTGAAGTGATGACCAAATCGATTGATGAGCGAGAACATTCAATTGAAATGGTCGGATTTTTATTCACCATTTTCTTCAGTACTGTCACGTCACCAGTTGTTAAAATTCACCGCTTTTTTTCAACTGATCATTCCAATGCTTGATCTGAGTGCACCCTGGTCAGCATTTACCCTTTATTGCCTATACTTTCAATCCACGTAATTGCCGAATCGTGCCCATCGTAGTCGGATCTGTTCCAAAGGAACGCCAACAAGAATACGGCAGCATTTTCGCGAAATATCTAGGTCAGACTCACTGTTTTATATCTTCAAACTATGCATGACATGTATGTTTTATCAGCGGATCCGAGCACTCTATTCATCATCTCGTCCGATTTCATGCATTTTGGTGATCGCTTCGGATATACTTATTATAATCCTTTACATGGTTCAGTTTACGAGTCCATCTGCGCTATTGATCAACTGGCAATGCGAGCCATTCAAACGCTGCAACCTGTCAAATTTGAACGCTATTTACAGAAATACGGGAACACAATCTGTGGCCGAGTCCCCATCTCATTGCTACTGCATGCTGTTGCATCTCTCGGACCGTCGCAGTACTGCATGCAGTTTCTGAATTATGCCCATTCAGCCAAATGTACGTCGGTTAAGGAGTGTTCCGTGAGTTATGTAGCAGGAGCATTGCGTTTAATGTAATTTCTATAAATGTGAAGTCACTGTTATAATATGGAATCAATTCTCGTCACGATTTCCGATTTATTGGGTCGGGTGATATCGTATATTAAATGTCATCTATTCATTATTGACTTCTGACGTTATTGTACTGGCCTCGAATGACGACTCCTTATCGTCATCATCGTTTCCAATCGTATTATTATTGGTTTGGAGCTCATGCAACTTCTCCTTCATAAACGTGTGCATCGCGCCACCTTGCTGCCTCTCGTACTTCTTCCGCCTGATGGAGAGCTTCGCTTGCCGCAGCATCTCGGCCTTCCCTACTGTGACGTCGCCAGACATGGCCACGAACCTCTCGCGATCCTTCTCGTCCAATCTACTTACGAACACCTCACATAGCTTCACCATTGCCGTATTGATGGCCTCTCTCCATTCAACACATTCCGCTGGTGTCTCGCACCTCCAGACCAAATCGCTTGCCTCGTTGCCGTCAATGCCTAATCGAAATGTGATATCCTTGTTCTTTTCGCTGTCGTGGTCCTTTATCGTGACACAGCTCAAATCGATGTGCCCCAGATAACTGTTAGATGTCGATGTCCACAGGATAATATCCGAAAACAGGAATATTACGCGCGGCTTCAGTTTATGCAGTTTGCTTGCAGTTTTCTGCTGCAGACGTCCTTCCTTGATCAGGCGGCGATGCGGCTGGAGCAAGTCAAACTCCAGGTCGCTATTAGTAATGCGATCCTGAATCTCCAGCAACTTCAGCATGTTCTCGACATGGCGCTGCGTCTCATTGACATGTTTGGCGATGTATCGGATTCGGTCGTAGGCCTGATTCAGGTCCGGATCGATCTCGGAGCAGGAAATCAGCTCGCGTAGAAGCAATTCATATCGAGGAATCCGTTGTATTGGCATGATCATGAAAGACATCAGGTCGAGACCTTTACACTCAACGTGCATACGAGTCTCATCGAGGAATCGTGTGAATTTGCTCGATTTTCGCATCTGACCAAGCAACCGTACGACCTTATCATAGGTAGAGATGAAAGTCGTATACCTAATCAGCAACAGTCAAGCCATTGATGAAAACAATATTGCACCAATCGAAAACAACGAACATTTTGAGGAAATCGCCAAACCGGATGATGACCTTGGCGAGATTCCGTTCTTTCTCTAGTTCAACGAGGAATATGAGGTGGAATGCCGCAATTGGGTCGATATTTTCGAAGACGGTGGCGACCTGCTCCCTTTTCACCCCATACTTTTGTGGATTTTCTTTGAGTGGTGCGGCGTACTGGGCGGCCATTGTCTGAAGCGACGCCACATATGACCGCTCCGTATCGATTACCTCCTGGATCAGCTTATCGCGTTTGTCCAGGTTGGCACGCTCCGCGCGATGTTTTCCCCAATTCTTTTCCACTGCCCCTGCTGGGCGCATCGACGACGATTTTCCCCACTGGTCAGGTCCAGGGGCTTTTCCAAAACACACAACACAACGTCAATAATTGCCACCGATAATTCAGTTAGACATTAAATTTGAAATACACCTGAAGCTGATGATGAATCCGGAAGTGAAGACGTTGATGACTGAGCGAGTCGATCGCTATTCAGTGAAATGGATCCGGTCATGGATTGACCAGTCCAGCTTTTGCCTTTGGACGCGTCGGCATTGACACTTAGCGTTGCCCAGTCGCGCGGCCCCATTCGTGGACCTGTAACGATGACGGGGGGAGGCGGTTGCGCCATGTCGGCCTGGCACCCACCGGCACAACAGAATCACTGACGACCACGATCAATGGCGTTTTGGTCGAATAGCCAGAGCGAGCAGTAATTACCTGACGGCCGCTTGGTCAATAGTTCTCTCAAGGATGGGCGTGTGCCGGATTCATACTCCAATGACGGCTCCATAATATCCCGAGTGACTGTGTATTGACCATTTTTGCGACAAAACCGATGTCATTGTGACAATAAATTCATGAATTCCATCATGGGGCAATCGTTTATAGGCAGATAGTGACACAGTTTTTATTCGTCTGACGTTGATTTAGATTTCTTCTTTGACTTTTTCTTCTCCTTATCGGCACTGGATTTATCTCTCTTCTCTTTTTTTGACACCTTCTCTTCATCGACTTTCACAACCTCTTCAACGACTCTCTTCTTTTCCTTTTTCTCCTTACCAACAGTGGATTTATCCCTTTTCGCCTTCTTTGACACTTTCTCCTCTTCAATGTCTTCAACCTCCTCGGCGCTTCTCTTTTTTTGTTTCTTTTCTTTCTTTTCGGTAGGTTTCTCCTCCACTGCTTCGGTCTTCATCACGATATCTGCCGCCGGATTGTACGACCGTCCAGCACCGGGCGCCTTCATGTACTTCTCCTGGTTCCTGACTTCACCCGGCACTCGTACACCTCCTTCCAAAGCCCTCATGCGCGCCTCGACTTTCTCCTTATTAGCGAACGCGATTGTGGCACCTTCAGCATCTCCCAACGCATCCACACGAGCAGCCAACGACGTCTTTCCGGCCAACACCCGACTGATTTTGCCCTTATTCTTAGGAGCGCTTTGACCAACAAGACTGGCGTGATAGATCAGACCATATTTAGGGGTCTCATGTTTGGTTTTAAGGGCCCGGAAAAGCGCCTTCTCAGCGCCCAAAATTTGCACCGTCGATGCCGGCGACTTGGCCAAGTTCAGCAGAGAACCGGCGTGAGCGATGAGGCGAGCTCCGACCAGCTCACCAACCATGACCGTCAAGTTCGGAGCGATGGCCGCCATTCGGCACTTGAGATAATCGAATAATGATGTGCGGTATTCGGCGATACTGATAACTTGATCGCAAAGAGCTGTGATGTGGTTGATATCGTCTTCAGACACTTCCGTTCCCATTGATAGTTCAGCCGCTTGCTTCAGCTCGCTTTCCGTATCTTCGTCGATCAGAGACGACAAGTCGGTTGTAGACGCGTTGGTACGAACTCCCATGAGCTTCACGACTCTGGCGTAGATGATAGTCTCGGAAATGATTTTGGCCATTTCTGGGAAATGCCATCCATACCATTCACGAACACGCATGGCGTATGTGTTTAACTCTTTGTCAAGCTCATCCAAAAGGGCAATCGCCTGGATGATCATGGTGTCGACTTTATCGGGGGAGAACTTGATCTTATGGCGGGAGAGGGAATGAGACAGACCCAAGGTCATGGTTCGCAGCTCTTGATCGGGTAATCCCGATAGAAGCGATGATAGCTGGGAACGGATCCCACGATAGAGTTGCTGCGTCATGGAGTCTGAAACACACTGAATCCCTAACTTGGTCTTGATTAAGTTCCCCAAGGTGGAATCGGCAACAACCAAAGTATCGGTCAAGTTCTGTATGACAATATATATTTAGCGAATCGAGAAAACACAATAGACTTCGATGCCGGAATGTATTGTACCTTTTTGACAATGGATTTCTTCAAGAAAGATTTAAGTTTCTTGCCGAGAGTTCCATCGCAAAGAGAGGTAGCGGCTTCAAGAGCCTCAGTCGTGTCTGCAAATTTGGCAAATCCCTGGACGAAACGGTCAATCAGTCCCGGTAATGAGAGGAGGCGATAAACATCTGGATACCTGGAACGAGATGAGCTTGTTGGCCTTGGATTCGTCCTCAAAGTGTTGAAATATATTGTCGACGGGGCTGAGCTTCTTTTCATTATTGGCCTTGAACAGGGCGTATCCGGCTGGAGTCTCGTACAGGATCAGCATGATGGCGTATTCGAGATCACACACACGATCGCCTCTCGATAATGGACACTGACTTCTAGGCTGTAGCGCCATTCAGCTTCCACGGACTCCGTGACGGACACCGGTCCCCGCAATTTTTGCTCAGGGTGTCACAGATTGACCCCAAACCCCAACGCTTTGTTCTTGCGTCATCGCCCTGCTTTTATAAATCGAAATTCACTTATCATGTGCCTGTTTAGTTAATGCTCATTCCCTTAGTGTTAATAAAGCGTGCGTTGTTTATAAACCTTGAGAGATGTGCTCCTGTTTGCCATATCGTTGATTATCAATTATGTAGCTTGATCATAGACGGATTCTTCGTCAAACGTTTTCAGCATTTTTGGTACGGCAATTTCGTTGTGATATTGCTTATTAGAAAAATATGTGCCCGAAAAGTGATCCTTGATTGCACGGCGCGGACAATGACTCTCCATATGACTCTTCACGACTTCCACCCGAAAAGTTTTTGCTCTCACTCAAGTATAATTCAGAACGGCGACCGACAGCGTGATTTCAGTGTCTAGGGTCAAAATGCAGAAGATGATAAAACTGTTGCAGGGATGCCAGATCGGTCAGCGGCTCTGTATAATCCACAGAAGGGGCTGCCAAATGCATTTAATTAGTTTCGTGTCTCCTTGATAATTGTCCAAATTAATACGGCGCTCGATCATGGTGGAAGGGTCACTATAGTATCGAAAACCTTAATCGTCTAGATTCTTTTGCAATCAAGTCGGCTCTAAAGAACCATTTGGACAGGTAACTGGAACAAGAAACCAGTGAGTGTCAAATACCTTTGTTCATTGATATTGGAATCTGGAGTTGTGCCAGGTCCTATGAAAAAACATACGCTTTCTGTTGACAGTTTCTTGATTGTTAGCTGTTAAATTGCGCTCTATAAGCTATTTCCATCATACTCACCACGATGATCGTGTGGGGATCGGAATCAAAGGCGGCGATTGTAGGTGATCCTGGTGTATTACGGAAGCGAGACCGAGACCATGACGATGAAAAGAAGTGGTACAATATGGAATTGTTTGCTGATCGCGGTGGTGAACGATGGGAATACAGGGAGGAGGAATGGAAAATGGACGAACAATACCTTTATCAGGCACGACCAGAAATATCGATTTGGCATTAATGACCATATACGTGACTGAGGCTTGTTATGACCCGCGTCTGACCTGTTCATGCAATGTTCCTGTTCTTGTGTCCCAAATCCGGACCAAAATTTCTTCCAGGTCACTCGTCCGGGATTACAGCCAGGTCATGTTCGTGTCGAGCACTGTAATCTACTATTTGGTTGCCCCACAACGGTAACCGGGGCCCACGAATCAGCTGGGGGCTGTTGCCTTGAATGTAGACGGAACTCTCTATTGACCTTTGGTGGTTTTGGGCTGTTAAAGCGGTTTTAGTATGTTTGGCGGCGATTGGATTGATATTGACCATGTGAACTGTTAGGAACTCTGATCAGGATTTGGGAGAAACGGACAGGAACAATACTTGAGCACATCAGACGCGGATCAGCAATACTAGGAGTACTAGACAATAGGATATAGATGTTGATTCTTGATCGGTTGATCCGCCTAATGGTCGAAGAGCCGCTACCAACGGCGAGTTCGACTGTGCAAGCTTTAACAATTGATTCAAAATCATAATGAATTTTACGATGATATCGTGGTTCGATATACCCAGTGATGGTAACATATCATACCATCGCAATAAATCAATGTTACATCATATCGCACGTGGGGCACATGTGAAGGTTACAGTCTAATCCCAGCGCGAAGCAGTAACATAGTAACAACGTTGAGGTTGTCGTAACGTGATACCGCTTTGCAGGAGGCCGGTCAGAAACGATAAAGGCTACAGGGTTTGACGTCGGACACTACAGTTGTTGACACAATCTTTGGTTTTGATCATGTCATGGACAAAGCGACAATGATCCCCACTGTGCTTGGTTATTGTGTTAGTGACCCTTGTTTTGAAGATACATGTACATTCTTGGTTGGATATCAGGAACGTCAATACGAGAGAAGGCTTCGTAGCCAGGCCTCTGACAAGTACCTATGCACAGACTCTGTACGCGACCACTGACTGAAGGGAAGTTTGTCCAAGCTATAGGGCTGATATGAAGCTACAAACCATATCCCGCTGTCGCGTCGCTTGTTTGTGTGTTTCCAGCTCAATTCCCGTCTGAGTTTCGAAATCCGGATCGCCACTCAAATTCGCCTGTTGCTGGCAATGGCCATCGTGTCTGGTGTTGCCACATCATCCGTTTCCTCATCACAACCTTCTGCCGCCGATCTCAAGAGTACCGTTTGATTTGTGAGTTGTTTTGTATTATGAGAAACACTGATGACGAATCGACGATACCGGCCGGGACGCTTGTGCCGTCTGGAATCCGTTGCACCAAGTTCCTAACAGTATGATGGTTATCAAGGTCGCGAGTTCGATTTCCTTAGTGTTCACTGCATTTTGGGGATCACTCGCGGCTTACATGTATCGGCATGGGGATTGTCAACGAAAAACAAATTTCCGATAAATAGACAGAGAGTCAAAGAAGTCGACAACAGTTCTCGGGTTTCGGACTAATGAGGCAAGTAGAGAGGAATATGGACGAGTCCATCCGTCATCGTACATAGACTCAATACCAAAGCTCGCTCTGAACCATTTCCTGCTGAGTCCTAAAAACCTCAGTGACAACCGCAAGAACGTAATCTTCCTCGATAAGATACCGTTCGTTAACACTGCGAACGTCACAATTCAAAAAACCAGACGCACAAAATGGTTTCTTTTGGGATAGTTGGCACGATCATCGAGAAAGTATTCTCCAACTCCAAAGCCAAAGTCCTCTATTTTCGTCTCGTGCAAATACCAGCGAGCAAAATGCTGTGAGATGCCAATTTCTTGTTTGATTTGCAATTGCAGAGCTTCTTCCCAGTTTTCAAGTATTTCGTGAACTCAGAGACCTTGATCCTGATGGAATCCAGCGATTGGGTCGTGTGTGAGTGACCATGGTCCAGCGAATCGCAGCAGCCTCGTCAACTCCTCAATTACGAGAACCCGCAATCAAGTTGTTTCTACCAAAATGGTACCGGAGTGTGGTCTCGGTTGTTTTTGCTCTTTTGACCCATATCTTTGTGACGAGCCGAAAACTGATTAGGGCGCAGCAGGAGGAAGAAATCCAGGGCCTTGATCTGACTTTCATCAAAGTTACTGAAACTGAAAGACCCCTTTCTGAAATTGAAATGAACCAACGCCAAAACCATGAGTTCGCTGGACCCATTGTCAATCACACTCGACACGGTCGCTTCTGAAAGTTGTGATGGTCGCCAATTCCGGTCACGTGGTACTTGCTGATCTGGGAGTTTTTCCTGTGAGGCAATAAAGGTCTGATTCTGCACCTTAGCTTGATTCACCTCCCCATTGTGCGAGCTCTGTCAGCCGCAAGTTCATTATTAGAGAAGATGTTATATGTTTCACAGAGCTAGGTTACTGACCAAGCTGATATTCGTCATCCGGTAATCCTGCGATGATCAGCCAACAGCCATAACAAATCAACCAGGCGATTATCAGGTACGTACCATCAGGTACCCTGTACAAAGCTCAATCTGACCCTCTCTAAAAGCAAATATCATCGATTTAAGCTTTTCAACGATCCTGTTTTGCATCAATCAATTCTGTCGCTGTAATATTACCCATGGAGACATTCAACCTATCAATTCTAACCAATCCACCCAATCTTGGACCAATATGACAGGCTATCAATTATTGCCCTGTTGACCGAATGAGATCGTTATAAAGACCGACGTTGACCGTATAAATGCCCATTAAAAAGAAAAGTCGTTTCTGCGGTTCCAATCAGAGATGAAATGGAAGTTTCGCTTGCAAACACCATAGTTGCTTCGACTTGGACAGAAATGAATCAGAACTTCCATCAATCTCAGACCAAGACCTTCCCGTGTCCATTGCCGCCTGTGTTAATAAGGCGCATCTGTTTTCCGAGTTAAGGTTTAATGTCTGCGACGACCCACCTCACAGGGTCCACGAAATCTTCGCGCAAAGTCGTCAAACCATCACAGCGAATGTCTAACTGAAATTTGTTTTCAACATGACTATTTGGGGGAATTGGCAATATCCTTACAGAGTTGGGGGAATTGGCAATATCCTTACAGAGTTGGGGAATTGGCAATATCCTTGACGAGTTGGACTCAAGTTGGTGCGGAATTTCAGTGAGTCGAACTCGGGTTTCTCTCTAGTGGAGCGATTCACATTAGAGGGCTCACCGCCTGATCGGAAGTTGACAGTTAAATTGTACCCGAAAACAATCGTCGTTCTCAACAGCTTTGAAGGACTACGAGTGGTTTAGCAAGCGATTTATTGTCGATGGTCAACGCAGCGTAGAATTTTGAGGCAGCACATATATTGTTTTTTAGGCAGGAACCTACAACTTTCAAAACTGTCCCCAAAAGTCTTCATTTAAAATCTCTAGCATACTCCGGTTTCCAGGGCACGTGTCGTGGTGCAGTGCTGTAGCGGAATGCAGCAGGCTGATGGAGGGTTTTTGCACTCCATATTGCACCCAGAAGGGAGCTCGGGAGGAATACATCCAATTTGCAAACAATAAATGTGCTGTTTTCATCAATTCTTCATCAAATTCTTCGCTGCGTTGCCCATTGACAATAAATCGCTTGCTGAATCACACAGAGTCCTTTAAATTTGTTGAGAAGGACGATTTTCGGGAGTAATGCGGCGCTCTTTGGCAAAAGTTTTCCGTATCTAGTCGGAATACGATCAAAGACGAATCGTCAGCCGAGTAGTCCAAGACAAGAATGCGTTTAAAGGCGGAGCTGGGCAGGTGGCGAGTTGGGATAGCGACGGGCATGTGGACAAGAGAGGTATATTGTGGTTCACTTTATAACCAACGATTGGGACATGCGGCATTGCATTCTTGCATTTGTTTGAGTTGTCACACCGGAGAACAACTGGATGAACATTGGCTGAAAAGCGGTGCAGGACATGAACCCATCCCTGCTCTCCAGTTTATGGGCTATTACTGTCAACAACGCATCGAATAACACAGCAATGACCGGTTACCTGGAAAGACTCCTGCCTAATGCGATAGCGGAAGACTTCGCACAAGCGATCACCGAAGCCGGTTATGAACACGACATAAATGCAGTGAAATTGATAGAAATTCCTGAACTTTTTCTTGCCCTGTTTGGCGCAAACATACAATTAGCGGTGAAGCAAGAACTGTCTGAGTGTAAAAACATGGATGTCGCAATTGGAACATTCCGAGACCTTCTCAAGAAGATCAACGATTCCCTATTCCCTAGGCTGCTGGACGGCCCTGCAGCAGACCTGCAAGGTTCCCGTCACTGGATGGCGAAACGCGTTGGAACAGCACATTGGAGATGATCAGCGGTAACAATAAAATAAGAATCCTTTTGAAAACCTGCAGCGCCGAATCCACGATCGACACGACGGTTTTCCGAACTTTGCCATTTCCCCAACCGACAAAAAGTACTCCAGACGAGTCAAGGTCTTCTACAGTTTCTGGACAGTATTGGGCATGAAAATTTCCGTTTTCTAATCGGTGTTCCAGCATGCCAAGGCAGCTATTGCTTCAAACACTGGTTTTCGTGCCTCGCATACAATCAAGTTTGCAAAGAGTGTGGTCAAGAAGTTAGGGCAGTTCGGGCCAATTGTTCGCAACAAGATGATGAGAATCTCGACAGCCCTCGATCCGCGAGTCAAATCGTTCCTTCCGGCATTGGGCCTCGATCAGGCGAAATTGAGATCGAGCTCGATCCGGAATTCGACGATTACTACGATTCAAGGCTCAATGAGGAGAGCGGCCTGAATGAATTGGAATCGGCATCGTGCAGCAACAAACTGTCACATTTGGCAACGTCGCGAAACGAGTTCCACAACGTCATGAGAAAACTACCAGTTCTACCATATCAAAGACCTTGAGTAGTTTGAGATCGAGCTCAAGCGTTGGTTTTCGCATCAAATAGTATCAGTGGAACCATAATCACGAACGCTTGCATGTGGTTTGGTGTGAACAAGCAGCTGTATCCCAGGTTAGTGCCGATGGCCAGGGACTACATGGGGGTCACATCGAGGCCAGTGCCCAGTGAGATGGTGTTCTCGCGGGCAGCAAGCGGCGAACGACGAATCGGTCACCCCAATCTGCGTGCTGTAGCCCTTCCTGAGATATGATGAGGCATAGTTGCCTTGCTGCAAAAGGAAATGGAATAAAATGCCTGGAGAAGCTTTAAACAAAGACCGTTGATCGCGACGAGGTGTGGACATGATAATTCAGAAACAACCGAGCCAAGATCGCCGTTCTCGAAAACTTCAGCAATCAGCATTTACGGCACTCTGCTGAGTCAAGTTGGGTCAACTCGATTAGGGCGGACTCACAGATATTCACCCCGACCGGCGGACAATCCCGGGTTTTTTCAGACCCCCCGCAACCCCTTCTCTTTCTTGTCCTTCAGTTTGCTACTGACGGTGTTGGAAGATGACGTCGTTAGCTGTTTATTTTGCATTCGCAGCTGCTTTATTGTATATATTTGATGGTCTGTACAAGATACCTGCTGGTACGTACCTGATAATCGCCTGGTTAATTTGTTATGGCTGTTGGCTGATCGGTCGCAGGATTACCGGATGACGAAGATCAGCCTGGTCAGTAACCTAGCTCTGTGAACCATCTCCTTTGATGTAAACTTGTGTCTGACAGAACCCGCACAATGGGTAGTGACCCGAGTTAATGTGCAGAACCGGGCCTTCAATACTGCAGTTCTGCCGGCAGGTAAAACTCCCAGACCAGCAAGCACCATGTGACCCAATTGGCTACCATCATTTTCAGATACCCAGGCTTTGATGCCAAATCGACAACATTTTGATCGCAAAGTGGTCGTCATATCATTCATTTTGGCAGCAGGATGGATCGGCTTCCTGGCCACGTTTGCTCTAAACGCTGTCGAGGATGTGATCCAGCGTCAGCGATCGAGCGCGTTTTTCAAAGATATTTGAACGCAATACAATGATTGTGTATACGCTTTTCACTTTGTTTCTTAACAACTGTAAGATCTGAATATCTAAATACACGACGTAATGATACCGAGTGGCATAATCGGCTTCTATATCCTGGAGCACAGCGCCAACATGGGCGTTGCAGCATTCTCTGCTGCGCTGATCGTCTGTCTTGCTGAGAATATTGTGAGTTACGACCGGGTGTGGTCAAACCATCCAGCTTGAAATTGGCCAGCTGGAATTGTGGTAACCAGCATGAGAGAGTACAGAATAAATAGACGAAACAATAATTAAACAGTGAAAACTTTACGATGCAGCCTGATATCAAGGTTGTATGCATATTACAAATTATGGTTGCGTGCGTGATATGTATGCGTTGTCAGAGGAGTCGGAAGAATGAGCGGGAGTCTGGTGAGATTTCTTTTCAAGCAGCTGATGCAACAAGTCCAACTTCTGTAGCTTCAAGTTATGGTAATTGGCGAGTTTACCGTCGACTTCGGCCTTCATCTTTTCGAAGTCCTTGTCCAATTGCAAATGCCACGGGTAGAGAACCGACAGCTGGAAAGTCAGGGCAAAACTGCCAATTGCCTGCTGACATTCAAAATCTGGACGACGAAAGCAAATAGCGACGATTCATACGAAGTTGTAGTATGGTAGATAGCGGGAGAATCTGCTGCCCCAAGTGGACGACATGAAGTCGCCTCCGGGTGGTGGTCGATCTGAGGTCGGTACGGAGTACAGTGCGGGAACTCTACCAGTCTCGACAAATTTTTATAGGGTTTTCAAGTGGAGTACAGTACCGAGGCCAAAGGTATGTTAGCAAGAAAGATGCGCCTTGAAAAAACGAATCACCACGAGCTGCTTTTCCCATATGTACACTCCGGCCAATATCCAAAAAATCAAAAGCTATTTATAATACTCTCTCAATATTGCTGGTTTTGAGCCTTCAAACTCAAACACAGTTTGCTGAATAGGGAAAAATTAATCCTCTTTCTGTATTCACCAGTCGATTGAACCCACTTGGTATGGAATGGTATACAAGGTTCGCGGGTTCTTATGGGTCGGGTAATCCTGTGTACTACCAGGTCTTCCGCCTGGCCGCTACAAGTAGCCTGGATGAAGGAACCTATTAGACCAGCTGGATTCAGCAACATAACCTTCCCTAAATGACCACACCGAATGGGAATTGCCCCCACCCGATATTTCCCATGTTAAATACCAGTCTCAATTATTATACCTCATTTCCAGTTAATTGTTACAAAGGGCGTCTTGGATTGGTTTTTAGGATCATTGTTCAATCATGACTCATCGCAATTTCTCTCGCATGTCTACGCGGTGAAGTCGGAGTCCGAACACATTCCGAACTCAACTGGTTTCGAATAAAGGGACACTTCCAATTTCATCTTTTGAAACTCAAATTTAATATTTCCATTGGTCTGAAAGTGGTGCTCGTCATTTCTCCCGCTATCCACGGTAGATAGTAGT
>OUQQ01000232.1:0-27647 GCA_900404475.1 Spongospora subterranea | reverse complement strand
TCAGGCAACCGCAGTATACAGCAAAGAATGTGTATTATTGGTAATAAGGAATCAGATGATTCGACAATGAATGTCAAATCATCTGACAGTTCAACGTCCAGGAAGTATCGATGACTCACTCATCCGGAAATACTGGCGGGACTTAAGGTGACCATGAGGCGATATCATGACACCAAGTCTCTGCCCGTTCAACCATCGTGGTACACAATTTAGCCCCTGCAGACTTGGCTATGTTTTCCCGCTCCAAAACCCCATGTTTTGTGCCGGCTGTTCAGGCTTTCATCCATCTTTAATTCCTTATCAGTATTTCAGGCAACGTATATGTTTTCAAAGATAGCGAACAGGGTTTTGCTATATCGAAAAGGAGATTTTGGAAAACGGTCATATTCGTGTATCATTGTGTTAGCAGTGATACGATGGGAATATAATTGACAATGTCGTCCTCCCAGTCTCATTCCCACTATCTCTCTCTCTCTCTTTTCAACTCATATTGCGATCTCCGTAACTTATCATCACATCAATAAACCCCAAACTCCAATTGGCGTTGACGCCGGATGGCGGCCACTACGGTTCTGGTTCATTTCCCAGCTGGGTTCTCGCGACACTCCACCGATCCCAAGCAGGCGGCCGCCATTCCGATAGATCCTTCCAGCACCGTTCGTGTCGTTCTGGCCGAAGTCCTGGCGCAATGTGGGTCGCAGGTCGTCCCTGATAAATCATGGGGGCTGTACTACTTACCGGATAACAACGATCAATCCACCCGAATTTGGCTCAATAATCTTGACGATATTATTCCCGAATTGTCTGATCTTTATTATGCTAATCGAATCAGGACGATTCAAGTCACCGATCTTGATGGGTTCATCAAAAAAACGGTTCGCCCTCTGAATATATTCGTTGCGAGTAGACGCCCCTGATTGTAATCCTGATAGGTTAATGTTGACGAAACTCAGACGGTATCTGTCCTAGTACTGTTTTCCTTTATTAATATATATATCCAATTGCGATAACCGAATTCTTGCACAGACCTCGTTGATCGCCAATCGATTCGGAATTGAAGATTCGTCCGAGTTCTCTCTTCAGAAATACAAGCAATTTTCGAGTAGGGTGGCAATTTAACCGATTTCTTGAACCATCATTGTTCTCTGATTTTGTGCCATTCGTTAATCAGATTCTCAGTTAGAATGGCTTCGACCTAATTCCCCATTCTACAAAGAGGTCACGGCCGCCTCACAAATACTCATATTCCGAAAAAAATACTTCTTGTTTGACCAAATGGTGACCACGGATTCTCCAGCGCTTCTACATTTTTCATTTCTTGAGGTTTCTAGCTCCTGTGCAAAACGATAGACGTTGTCCATTGACTTCAAAAAAATCAGGCACGTTATGGAATTTTAAGCGGAGTTCACGACATCACTTTCGAGCAAGCGGTTCAGTTTGCTGGGCTCAACATGCAGATCAGATACGGAAATTACGATCCTCTAGTGCACGTAGCCGGATTCGTTGAGTATGGGTCGGCATCTGATCGTGATTTTTTATTGAATGCCCGTTAGTGTTATGGAGTTTCTACCAGCTCAGGATCGCGCCACCCCGTTTATTGAGGAATACATCTATCGTGAGCATCGCCGCTTACGTAATATTGAAGAATCAACGGCTAAATTGAGGTTTCTGCGCCGGTGCTCTCAATTGCCAACATATGGTGGCTCGTTTGCTGAAGCTAAGGTGTCTTTGCCTGATTGTGCTGCAGAATATATGGTCTCTTATCGCGTCTTCTACAGGAACAATGTGGTGATGACGGGTTCTGTTCAGATATTCTGATCGGTGCCAACTCTAACTGTGTTCTGATACTAAACAGAATCACGAAACAGGTGATCGGAAGGAATCTGTTGGTGGAAGTGAATGGGATCGACATAACAGAGAGGTGTCTCACACTTAAACTCAAGGGTCGTGTTAGGGAATTCGTGTTCGAATCGATACCTGATGCGGAACTGTTCTACGACCTCATTACAGGATATATGGCATTCCAGCGGACAATCAGAGAACAAACCAATTTGGCAACATTTGCTGCAAAAGCGTCCCTAATCATCCCAAGATCCGCTTCGATTGGCGATTTGCGATATTGAATTCATCGATTATTTATATCACCTTCAGAACTTGCCTTTAATTGGTCATTTTGCATTTTAGCTTAACACTGTTTGGGTTGAGGTCGTCGTATTTTTGAGAGCGATATTGTTTCGATGATAATCTTAGCTGCCATATCAATTCAATAATCGTGTCCATTGTTTATAATCCGGTAGGTTGATCTTGAGTAATATTGGTAGATGAGCCGGATCATCATAAGACCATATCTCATGAATCGCATCGATTCTGGAAACGATCTCTTTTCCGTATCGATGTCGCGGTATTTGGCCATCTCTGCTCGTTCTCGTAGATATCATTGCCATCTCCCCCATCAGCCATAGCCTGGTCTGGCGATTTCCCAATCGTGGCGATAGATGCTGGATTCGCTCCAGAATTTTAGTGGATAAACAGAACAAGACGATATCGGTCATGATCACAGACACATGAGAATGTAAAGGGCGACAGGTCTCGTTCATCAAATCCACAGACTTTTCCAGAAGGTTCTTCATAAAGGGCGACCGGGACTTAATCACAGGTTTCGTCAGGTATGAACTGCAGAGTTTGGCGCAATCTGACTGAAACAATTCCATGACATTATCGACGAGGATTCCTTTCATGAATCGGAGCGTCCATAGACAGGAATTACGCCAAGGGCGCGGGCGATGCCGAATCAGGTCGGCGACGATATATTCGACGTCGCTGATGACGATCAGTGATCGGATCAGGGACGCGTCAGGTTGAGTTATTGGAGCTGTGCACAAGTTCCAGGAATGATGAATATACCATAAATATGTACTATAGGGATCTGTGACATTGTCCATCATCGTCTCACCCTCCTTATCTTCACATTTCTGCAAAAGGTCACGATATTCCTCCACGTATCTGGATATGTATTTGTCGCTTTTTCCGATCGGCATCAGGTGCTTGTCGCGGTCTGCCATTGATCTGACACGGCCAAAACTGACCATAAATTCACAATACTCCTTCCGGGAATTCAAAAGCATTAGGTTTTGTACTGAATCGCCATCGCCATAATTGGTGCAGTAATCGATAGGGAACTCCACAGTTGGAACTCTGTGGAAAATCTGACCGATATCGACCCGGATTGATAAAGGGTGTTGCCGTATTGTTCTCTGAACCTGCACAATCGCACCTGCAATGGATTCGAGTTCATCCTGAACCTGCTCATGACCAATAGCAGCGTCTCGAATTCGATATAAAATTCGGCGAATCATCTGCGCGACCGACTCGCGACTCGATTCGAATATTGAAACCGGTATTGCGGATTTCCTGATCGCGTCGATGTATGAACCGATTGCTGACAATAAGGTTTGGGATGACATCAATAACTGTCCCCGATCCAGTTCCAGGCCGCATCTGCTAACGTCGTTTTCCAACGCCGTCACTATTTCCTCGTTTATCACTCGAGCTTCGCCCTCGATCCGAGCAGTTTCCACTTTGGCGATGTGTTCGGCGACCTGTATCTGGTCGGACGTGAGAGGAGACAGAGCAACGGGCTGTAAATTCCTCTCGTTCATCATCTGTTTCACCACAGCTCGGCAGTGATACAGTTGCCGTATCTTAAATTCTAATCTCATATCTGGGTCGCTCATTGTGTCCGATTTTGTATTTGCCATCGCGACTTTGGCGTTTACTCTGGTATTGTGTGACGATATAGGTGTTCTGGTAGTTGGCAACAGTATCAGTCACATAACAGTGCTTCTGCAACATATTTGCTGAACGGTTTCGCGAGTAATTTCTCGAGGAATACATTGTTCATTCTGATATGGAGCGGTGCGTATTTAGGAACAGGAATCAGCCTGATCGTTATGGCGGTTGTTCGTGTCGTTAAAGAATATATATTTATACATTATTTGGGCGATTGCCTTTTCAGTCGTAGTCGTCGTTTGTTAAAATCGCTTCACGATAGGAGAACTTTCGCGCCGGCTCTGGCACGAAATCTTCCAAAGCCCCTTTTATGATGGGATCTTTCCGAACTGATCCCGGCTCAGGTTCTTTACTGGACGATTTTGGCTGCTGCAGAGGATCCCGAACAATGGAAAGTTGGGGAACGGTCAACGTTATGTCACACATTGGACAGGTTCCCTGCGATTGAACATAGATGATAAGGGCCGGATAAAGAGAGGGGAATCTGCAAGATGGGCACTCAGACCAATCTGATAATGTCATATGTTTACCCTAAATACAATAATTGAGTCGGAACCGGGTCAAGATAATGAGGTGATTTGAGAGATCTTACGGTGACAGAACAGAATGGGATCGAGTTCTTGCAAAATATACAATCTAAAAGAGTTTCAGGGATCTGGTTGCAACAGTATGGGCAAGGGCTGGTTATCTCTTCATCCTCATCCTGAACTCGCCGCCTACATATCATTCATGATTCGCGGACAGATGATTTTCATTCCTAAGAGGGCAACCAACCTGACAATATCCTCAATCTTGCGTTTGACTTTGGCGGCCAAAAGCTGACGATATTCAGGGCGCATCAGCATTGCCGCATATTCGTAAGCCGATCGTTTAAGGCCTAAATTGATCCCGAGGAGTCAACAAGAGTTGTCGGTAATGAGAGTGTGGGGAAGAATATTTCCATACCAGCACGAACACATTCAATAACGGTTGATGTTAATATAGGGACGACATGATCGCCGAATTTGCTGATATTCCTGGCAACTCGTATCAGCATACGAGCAGCTCCTTGATGATCATTAGATTGCACTAAGAACTATGCAAATAGACCGTTGGAACACAACCCATTTAGTGCCGTAGGGAAACTGTGGGAACTTTACCTTGACCAAAACATAACTATGAAGAAGTACCAGATTACGATAAAGTTCCTCTGGAACAGGTAATTGATGAAATCTGAGCTCACATTGCGCACTGACTAGTATATCGTGTGCGACCTTATATCGCCCTAATCGTTGCTCATCAGTTGATATAATGATGGCGATGTCCCCTGCTCGTATATAATCCTCCATCGCTATGTACAGGTTGAATGTGTGCTTGTCGTCTTTCACTTGCCCATCGGTTTGCCCAGACAGGAATCGGTGCACGATACTGGATAGCTCGTCGCGGATCGTCGTCCCTTTCGCCTTGCGAACCACGTCAATGGCCAAGGGTATTCCTTCTTCCCCTCCCATCAGGAACAGTCTGATCGCTCTCTGCATTTCCCCAACATACAATCGACATTGCCCCGCCTTTACCATCTCTTTCCTGTTCTCGTAATACACAGCGATCCTCTCGTATTGTTCCGGAGTCCCATTCTCCCCCAATATTCTGACGAACTCATCCATCCGGTCGTGGTTCTCGGCAATTTGAAACGCCTCCACCGATCTCTGTGCCAACATTAAGAACTCGATCGCCATATCATAATCTCTATTCCCTCGACAGAACTCGGCAATTAACGATGCGCCCTCTGCAGATTTCGTCTTCCTGACAATCGCGAACGCCTTTGCCGGCTCCAAATGCTCCAGATTGATTCGAACCACAGAATTGATATCTTCTGCAACCTCATAAGCGTGTTCAGCGCCTATATAATCTCCCTCTTTCTCTTTCGCCTTGGCGTATTGTGCATGAAGTTTTGGGGCTGTAATATACTTCATTAGCGGCCCCGCTTCCCGATAGTTCTTCGTCTGGATATATATCGCAGCCGCCTTCTCGAATGCCTGGCATTGCACATAGAGACCAGCCGCATCGGTGAACTGTTTATCGCTCTCTAATATTGCTGCACATTCTCGAACTAGATTAGCGTCCCCTAACGCCAATATAATCTGACGACCGCGATGAATATCGCCAAGGCGCATCGATATTCTTGCTAAGCCCTAACCAATTACTGTAACTTCAACAAATTATCTGTTCTATCTAGTTAACTCACCTTCTGTGATTTGTTCCAGAGATGATCCTGTGGTGTGATTCCCTGAATCGCTCTCTGTAGCATTGCAGCAGCAGAATCGTATTGCCCTTTAAGTTCCAACTGTCCAGCGTGTTCAATACAGATATCAGCCGCCTGTCCTGGATCTAAACTCTGCGTTAACCTCAAGGCCCGATCCCATTGGAGCAGATCCCGTCTCATATCTAGGGCCAACATCGGCCGACTCGATAACAGAAACAGCTTTTCGGCCTCGTCGTACTGGTTTTGCATGAGATATATGAGACCAGCGAGCAGGTGCTTCTCCTCAACCGACTCCATCTTCTCCAGGGCCATCACCTTGCTCACCATTCCCAGATATCGACACACATGAACCCCAATCTTTACGTTCATCACCGACATTGCCTTCGTGAATAACGGTTTCATGGCCAGACCCAGGTTATGATCGAGCGCCATCTTCCAGGCTTCCTGGAGCCGTCCAAGCTGGATATACTGCATACAAGCGGCCACCAGACGATCAGACGGCAACGGGTTTCCCGACAAGACTTGATCATGAGAGGCCAGTACGACATGGAATATTCGGCTGGGGTCTGATGCCGATGAGCCATATATGGAACCGTTAACGACAGAGATCGGGTAGAAGACGGGCGGAAGGGTGGTCTTCTCAAGCATGATCACAGAGGGGCCGTTTAAACCCTGAGGAACATGGACGAATGTGGTGGCGGCTCGCTCATCGCTTGGAGATACGGCTACGAATATATTCGCCCATGATCCATCCCAAAAAATATATCGGGTTTTTGGCAAATACCCTGAAAACAATGCGCTTTAGCCGATTACCCGATTATGTCAACATTGTTCGTCGTTCCTCACCACAGACTTCCGTCTCGCTATGATCAACAGGACTAAATACGAACGCGTAGTTGATATCGTCAACAATTAACGATCGTGTTCCGGAATGGTTCGGATAAATCGCTTTGATCGGCTGATTGTGTCGGTACTCATCGACTGATTTGAACCCATTGAGGGATTGGTCGTCGATGACGATGTGATATATTCCACCGGTGGCGTCGCCGAATATTAACAGGTTTTCGGTCAGACCGAGGGCGGTGCAAAGAGTGTCACCTCCTTCTGGCAAAACACGACTAGAATCTACAGCGTTTTCTTGTACCATTCTCATGAATTGGATTTGTCCATTGGTCGTTAAAACTGCACAATGGGTAGAATTCAACAAAATTGTTTTAACCGACCCGACGAAATCGATTTGCCGGACAAGTTCATGATCCTCAATTCTATATATCCAGGCCCGATTATTCATCCCAACGGCGATCTACAAGGACGTGATTGTTAGCTTTTGACACCCAGTATGATCCACAGTACATGAATCTCTCCAATCGCTAAGAAGCTCGGCTCGATCTCCAGAGCCAGCGTTTTCCGATTCCTTTCCGTGCCTTGTTCGCTTATGAGATGAGTCAGCTCTCGTAATGACGAGAGGAACACGATGGTCTCCTTGTTGCTGGACCCTAGTTGCGGGATCGACACTAAGAAACTCGACACCATTCCGTTATTGGTCGATACCTAAGCACGGCTGAAATAGTAAACAAGTTAGGCATTGATCTACGATTCTCTTACTGTCAGGATTTGCCCATCACTCGTCCATTCCAGCGCCAACGGGCTACCTTTCAGTTGATATTTATCCACAGTTGCCAGTTTCAGCTCTCGCCAATCAGATAGATCCACAACGCGAACCCCATCGAAGGCACACGTGGCGAACATATTTCCGGTCAAGGTGACGCTAACGGCATTCATCGACTCATCGTGCAATTTCAGGCAATGTAATTCCTCTCCAATTTCCTTCATATGAGTTGAGATCACGACCACATATCCATTGGAGAATGCACATAATAGATACCCATCTCCATACCACAAATAATCCACAATATCGCCGTATTTGCTTTGAAACGCCAGTTCAACCGGATTCAGTGTGTCGTCCAGATCGTACATGAATACGGTTCGGCGCTCCATGTTCATCGACAGCGTATTATCGCGGTCCTTTTTTTTTTCCGACACTTTTTTCTCGGCGAATTTCATGGAAACTGGTAGTGATCGTACTGCGCTTTCCTGTAAGGTCACACCTTCTGCATCACTGATTGTCACGACTTTATCAACTGAACACAGCGCCAGCTTGTTCTGCAGATTCCAGGCGCCACAGATAATCTTCTTGGCATGTTTCCCAAGTATGGGGACCTTGCGTCTAGCCTGACTATTGTACATGAGCAAATTGCCCTGGCATGTGGCAACCGCCAGCTGCGGTCCAACTCTCGACCAGAGCATCAGACAGGGGTCCTTTAAACTCGTGTTCAAATCGGTTCGCTGCTTGCTGTGTCTATTCCAGATGGTGATTACTGGATTTCCTTCCTGTAGTATTGCTAACTGCTCCCCTTCATGATCCCAGCATATTGAGAGGCACGCCCTAAACTAGTCATTTACGAAATTGTCCAATGACAAGGTAGCGGTTTTAGAGATTTTACCCAGGCGATGACAATTGAAATTGATCGATATCATCTCCATTCCTTGCCCATACGTGAACTCGTAGATTCTGTCCACACGTGGCCAATGCTGTGGCTGATGGATCCCAAGCTGCACAGACGTTCCCGAACCCATGGACCTCATCGCTATGGCAGAACAGCGTCTTGGCCGGCATCAGTTCAAGATGTCAATCAGGCCAGCAGCAGAACGGATGAGCGGCGCCTTCAGGGACGATGTGCTGACCTGGCCCAACGACCTTCAGATCCTATCTCCGATAAACCTCTCTTAATCATTGTGACTAACTGAACGGTGCAGTTTAAGACCCGTTCAATCATGTCGCTAACGTGACCGTGACACACACCGCGCATTGCCAATTACGATAAACACCCTGCTATTTTCAGGCCACAATTGCAGTATTCCTGTGATCAGGCGAACGATGGAGATGGTATCTAGTTTCATTTTAGACGTGGGTATACTCAAGTAATCTACAGGCTTTGGGGTGGATTTGAATTCGGCTGCAACGCAAAATTAATTCATTCATTTCCCAAATGATGATCTCGTCAGTCCTTTATTTCCCAAACAAAAATCGGTCCTGATGATTTGATAAACAGGTTGAGAAATACGACAGCAGATCGAACGTGAGTGGTTTTTGTGGAGAAAGAGATAGTGCGAAGCCGTCGTGAAGGCGGCTTCTTTCCTGTAACTACATTATGAACAAACCAGAAATTACGAATCGTATTGTAAGCCGATCCACAACGGTTCCATCATCTGACCTGAAAATCTGTACCTACACTTGATATCTCTTTATCGTGTGCCTGTTATCTTTTAGAAGGAATTACTGGTTACTGATATTCAGCATAACAAGTGGATGGACGAAGTCATGAAGATGGCGAAGAGCGCAGGCAATCAAACTGGGAAGGCAGTCAACATGATCGCTGCAAAGGCCAATGAAGCACAACTCCCAGATAAGTTTGCGAAAAAGCAGAAAGAAATCACGACCGCAGTGACAGAGAAGTATTCGGAGAATACTGGGCGCCCTATGGAGACTGACCTGAAAATTGCTACCGCTGCTGGTGGTGCATACGCTGCAGTTTGTGTGGCAGCAATGGCACCAACTATCGGTAACTAGATATCGGATTCGGGTTTTATTGCAGCTGAGAACGCTCTTGATGTAGTGTTGGCAGGCGCAGGAGGCGCTGCCGCATATGCAGCAGCAGTCAATAGCAATGCAGCAAAAACAGCTAAAGAAACATACCAAACTAAATTGGGTAGGGATTTTGACGCCGATAAGGAAGCTGCAAAGAACGGCGTGAAAAAGGGAGTCGACACTGCAGTGAAAATAGGCAAGGCCGCTCAGGAAGGATATGAAGAGGCTCGGCCATCTGTGGCAAAAAAATAAAAGTTCCAGATAATAATATGCACTCTACCTATAGATAGAAGTAGAAAATTTCAGGATGTTCAATTTGTTTTAGTTAAAAGGGAAGCGTTTCTGTCATACAGGGGTGCCGGACTGCTGTAAACTCTTTAGACGTTCCTCAATCGAGTCTTGTAAATTGCTCACATGACTATGCAAGGCATCAACATGCCCTCCTTTGTATTTGGCAAGCATTGCCCTCTTCTCCTCAACGGAGAACATTTCGTCCGAATATATCATGATCTGCTCAGCTTGGCCGGCGAGTGGCGTTGGATCGGAAGGAGGAACATACCCATGAGGATGAGCCCATGATGCTCCATTAACCGCATACGGCAACGGCGCAGGGATATTCGCATCAGGATATGTTTGTACAATAGGAGCCTCTGGAGCAGCAGTAGACGGAGCAGGTGCGACATCAACTTTCACCTTCTTCGGCATCGGAAGGCCAAGCTGTTCAGCCTGTTTTTCAGCCAAAATATCTTCAGGAATATTCTGCATACCAAATATTCCAAGCTCTAGATCGTCCCGACCTTTCTTAGCGTTGGGGACGCTGCTCAAAATGTGAAAAACGTGAACTGGCGATAGAAAAATGTTTCCTAAAATTGCTTACCTTTTTAGCGTCTCTTTATGAACTTGAAAAACGTGGACTGTGAGAGAATGGGCAGATCCGAGTTTTTTTTGGCAATGATGACACTTGAAGTGTTTTGCCTTCTGATGCGTTACGAGCACCATTTCATCGTCAAATATCCGATCGCAATAGAAACAAAAGGGTTTCATCTTGGGTTTAGATTTGCGCCCCATGTCTGTGAGCCGTTCTGGATCCAACTAAATGGCGAATTGAATCCCGTTTGCGATAATTTCCAAATCGAGTTCGACTGGCAGAGGAATGATACTGATAAAGATTGAATAACGCTAATAATTGCGTATCTCGGACTTTTACTATTGGGGTACAGAAACGACAAAGTGGGAGTGGGCTGCTGTGTATTGTAGTTCAGGAACTTGACTGGCTTTGGCTACTTTCGTTCATTGTTCTACTGTCTCTGTGTGTTGGATCACCGATGGGTATTCGCCTGCGGTCCTTGTTCATTCTCTTTTAGTCTTGATCCGATCAATGTGCATTACATACATCGCAAATTGACCTTGGACTGTGTGTTTGAATGGCTAGCTTCTTGTACGTACTTGAACAAAATTGACACTGAGAATGTCTGCCATGCTTGTAGCTAAGGGGAGATATTTAAGTGGATCGAAAATATCAGGAATGTTGTCATTAAATCGGAGATTTGCCGATACAAACGGTCCACTGATGTCGAATGCTTCGGCATCCAGGAGTCCTGAAAAGGGCTTCTTCCAGAATGTCGAGGATCTTCCAGGAATTCTGCTATTCGACAAGGAGGCTTCGTCTGATACAGAATTGGTGATGGGTGCTTGGCATGATTCTCTGGATTCGAAAGTCCAAACTCGGTTCTCAATCCGAAAGGCTAGCGATACAGAAGGTGCCAATGTCGCCATTGCATCAGCACTTGGTCAATGGTTTGTGTATGTTAGGGTATTGTTATTTTCTTGATTTCCTTAACGAGGTAAGTAAAGAAACATACAAAAAGGAATGGGAAAAATTGCCTGAATCTATCGCCGGGCTTAATCTTCGGGTCGGTGTGTGGCCTCATAAACTCAAAGTACGTTGAATTCGAATTCATTACTTTAGCCAGTGACCCTCGCATTCGGTAGACAAGACGATCCGTTTTCGTTGAACAATCCGATGAGGTTGAAGACGAAAAAGTTGATGAGTATGGTATTATCACGCAAACCGTTTGGCCCCCTTACGACATCGATCAGTCGGCGAAAAAGAATATGCCCGCTGTTTCAGAGTTAGATGAAGAAAAAAGTTGCTCTAATCAGTTGAGACACGGCTCTCTGGGTAGTGATGCAGTCGATTAAAGGAGGTGTTCAGAATACCATGAAGTTACAGAAAGGCTAGCCTGAAGCCATTATTAAATATGTACCTTTATTCGGAATGTTTGACCAGGAACTCCAAGGCTCGATCAATGTTTTGATGCGTTTTGCACGACGTAGATAGTACTGAGACTTCCCTGCCTTGCGATAGGCTTTTCAGGTCGCTGTAAGGAAAAATGTAGGTCAGGTCAATCGGGAGACAGCCCAGGATCAGTACAGTATATCAAAAAGAGATTCTTCTGAGGCAGCTCCTGGCAAGTCTGATTTATTCGCGACAACAAGAAGAGGTACTACGTTTGCAAAAAATTAAGCAAATTAGGAGATCACGATGACGTATCAACACCTACTATCAGTCAACTGAGTTCTGCTGAAGATTTCATGGATTTCATGCTTCACTGTTGGAAATTCCTGTATATCTGCTGAATCCTGAACTGCAGCTTAGCCGTAACGACCAATTGTGCTCAGATAAGAACCTAACACACCACGACGAATATAACAGCATGTACACCACGTACATAACGTGGCCACATTGATCGGAAACGAGCAGAGCCCGCTAAATCCCAAACCTTTGCTTGTATCAGAGAATCTTACAGGCAGCGAAAGTGAATCATTGCTACCTTGATTATGACATTTCCTTTGATGAATTGCTCCATATTAAAGCCTACGGTAGGCACGCTTTCACCTACGAATCCCGAAAACAGTGTCAGAACCTTTGCTACAGAAAAAAAATTCCTATGGTTTACGAGGCAATATGTTTCCGGCCATAATTTGCACCAGAGTAGACTTTCCGGCGTTTTCCAGGCCAAGTACCGCCAGTTCCAGCTTGGAATGACTCCATAGACGGGTAATCCAGGTCACCAAATTCCCCATAATTGCCCCGATCTATGGGTTATGGCAATATGACAGCAGGGAAATAAGCAGATCCTGTGAGATGATTCCTCGCGTCAATTTTGGAATGATTGTTCCCTATTGCGATTTGCGACGGAGTTCCCCACAGTTGTCTTAAATTCGCCAGTCCAAGGTCCGCCAAGTGGGTTTCTTTGGCTGCGTCAACACTGATAAAAACCGATCGGTGGTTTTCCGACGTTGACTGATGGACAACTATTGCAGTTATCTCGCTATCGCAAACGATGGTTATATGACTAATTTAAGCTGATTTGACGGTATATTTGGAGCCTTTGCGCTTTTTTAAAAACTGGCCATCGCCATTTTCTATTTGCGCTATGCTTGTCAGTCAAGGATTATTTGGCAATGTTCTTTTACACCTTGACGCCATTTTTACATGGGTGTTATTGTTATCCCAAACATCGCTTCGCAGGCGTTGGTAATGCTTTGATAGCGATAAAAATCGTTGTTTATAGAATGGTACAAGCATGTACAACAGGTTTCACATTTTATTATCTTCAATGTCGAATACAATTTTCTGAAATTCATTGTAAGAGTCAGATACGGTAGTTACTGTTCTGGCAAAATCGCGTTTCCATTACGACCAAGATTTTGTTCTTGCCGTTGTTAAGACAGTGATAGGTGTCATTTGGCGACAAAAAATGAAACAGTAGAGAGATTATATCCGTCTTGTATTATTATTACCTTCATTTGCGATGCAGTCTTGGCCATCGGCTTCGTCATCTTCCTCCTCAAGTTCTTGAGCGACAATAGAAAACCTTAACTGAAGTTTACCTATACGGAACATTTACTGAAATCTATTTGTATCAAACAATAGTAAACCATACCTGATTCTTCCAAATGTCGCCTGAGAGGAATACGAGGCAGAGTGATGTTGAAGAAAAATTCCCCATTCAGAAGATCTTCGATAACTGAGAACAACAATGTTAAAATAATTTAAGAGAGGCGAGTAGAGTAAGTTATACTGATAGTCTCACCTTTATCAATATAAGACAGAACGAATTCGCCATTATCCACACGGGTGACGACCTTACGATAATCATTAAGGAGTGGCTCCAAATAAGTGTAAATATCCATCATGGACCCAGTTAAACGAAGGTAAACTACAAGCGATATGGTCGTTAGCGGGAGCGCGTCAGAAGCCAGAAATTCGCAAACCTGCTCCCAAAAGACGCATATATTTGAAATCCTCGGCATCAATCAATGCCAAGACTATATCCTTCTCTGGTGCGATTTGTAGCATCTTGAGCAATAAGCACAGAAACTGTGTCGGTTGCCGATTACCACCATAGCATGCCCCAATGTGGTCCAAACAAACAGCACGATCAATAAGCGTTTCCGCTGGGTGACATAAGTAAAAAGGAAGTCCATTAGTGGTCGCTTTGCTCACCGTTCAGTGCAAAACACTGTTCTTTCCAATACGTAAGTTCATATATTTTCAAACGCACGATTTTCTCGATTAGAAACTACGACAGCAGCGATTTCACGAAACGCTCCCATTGACGAAAAACGGCACTGACCTGAGGGAGCCTCCCATGTAGGCTCGATGAGGATATATCCGGCTCATTTGATCGAACAGTCAACGCCGTCGCCGACGCCATTGGTCGGATAAGATCAGCACTGCGATCAAACTTGGTTTGACCGCTACGGTATATCCGCACGTTTGGAGTGAAACGCAATGACAAACCCATCAACTTTGGGGGTACAGTTTATATAAAACGTTGGACTGTTTGACGAAGATTGTAACAGCAAATGTCATGATGGTCCATACGCTCCCAACGCAAGTGACGATGGCCGACTTGTTGTGATATGCATAGTTGTATGCGTGCTGAGACATCGCACCGATCGTAGGCGTCTCTGAGAATATCTGCATTGCCATCAAAGCTATGATCGAATAGACCGTCAGGCCAAGCGATGCGCTGATGGTTGACCAACTATCGAATGTCGGCCCTATAAACGGAAGATAGGACCGGTTCGCCCCAAACCGCGCAGCCACGACAATAACTAAAAACATAGTCGTTGCGTTGACCTTGGAACATATAATCTGTTTAAACCGGCCGATTATTGGGAATTACGGAAGTAGATACCTGAGCCAGTATTCTTCCTGATATATTCAATGCAATGAGCTCGTCGCCTTTTCTAGGTTCATCGCTTCTCTGATCAGGTATCTGCTCTGGCCGGATTTCGTATCGCTGTTGAAATAAGTTCAGTATTCTACCATTGGACAATCTCTGGTGGATGACCTGTATTGAAGATCGAGTGCTGGAAAGGAATGAAAGAATAAGGAGCATGTTGTGTGTGACCATAGCGCTTATTAGCGGCGTCAAACTATGTATTTGTGGAAGCGATAGTTGCAACCAAAAATCAGAAGATGTGTCGAAAACACAACAGAATGCCACGATAACATGTGTATTGCCAGCTTCATCGTTCGATAGTATGCATAGAAATATTTGCCGAATTGCGAACGTGAGTATAAGGGACCCCATTATGATCAACGCCTGAATCAGGGCACTTTTGAAAGGACGTTGGACCATTATCAATGTGATCGCCAACGGCGCCATACATGCGATAGCAAACGCGTGCATAGTAATTGCACATTTAAACCGTCGACTCCACGATGCGGTCTGAGTAAAGCAACAAATTACAGAAGACGCGACCCAACCGGCAAGTATGGGAAACAGCAGCGATGATTGCGAGAAGGAATAGGACGCGAGAAGAACCATTGTCAATATGATAGGAAACGGCCAAGAATTTAGTGGAGATAGCGGCTGGTTGGGCATGATAAAGTCGCATACTCCAGTAGGGAATAAAATAAACGAGGAGAAAAGGAACGAACTCATCAGAAATATCAAACAAGTGTCGGGGCTCATGGGAATAAATACGAATGGGATGAAAATTACGATGTGAATTGAAATGAAGATAATGGCTAAAAAAATCGCTCGTTTCGAATTGTTTAGCCGATCTCTTAGGAATCGATATTGCGACATGTGAATTCTACAAAGCCAGGCGGGTACTGGTTCTGATCGGTTCAATTCTCTGCACATAAGGTCTCCAACTACGGGCATCTACAGGGACTAGATAACTATCTATCATCTTTCTCATTACCTTTAATGCATGTCTCGTTTATATCAAACGCTTGACACGATCTGCCAATATCTTACCAAACATTTATAATGCCTGGTGAACAACAGAGCAATAAACATCATATAAATTACAGTTGCGGTAGATTCATGGTGATGTTGAATTGAAAAAGGATTCGCAGCGAAAACCAGCAAGGCCAGTCTTGAATCAATACGAATCAACATGCGAAAGACCCTGTTGGTTTTGGTTTTTTCTACTGGTATTTTCGGTTATTTGGTCAGTATAACTGGGTCGCAAATCGGTGCAAGCCAAGGCGAACAAAGCCTCGTCTCATGCCCGTATAACCAGAGTGTTGATTCCATTCGATTAGCGGAGAGGGGGCGCCTTATCTGTCGAACCCCAATGTGTAAAGGGAACAGGATCCCACATCACATGGGCATGGGACATAATTGCGTAAATACATTTTATTGGTTTATTTTTCTGACGGCCCATTGATATCACTGCTGGCTCCGCTTATTTGACGGCGACAACCTGGATAGAATCTGGAGCGTCGCCCAACCCAGTCATGTCGTTGCCTGCCGATCTGATCAGCCGGCCACGTACAGGCAAGACGCATTCCACAGCATCCGCCTGGACCGTCAAACAGAAGAGCAGCAAACGATATCGACTAGAAGAGCACGAGCTATTCAAATTAGCAGACGGTGCCCAAGTCTATGCTGATGTCTACAGAGTAGCCCATGATCAGCCAGAGGAACGCCAGGAAAAAGAGACATTTGTGCATGGTGATGGTTTTGCTTGTGCTTGTGCGGAACAGCGATTTATTTTCTTGTCAATGACAGGTTTTAAACCGGAAATTTCGTCTTTGCCATTCGAGCATGATCGTTTAGCGTTGGAACAATTCCGCGTCAAACGGCACGAAATGCGACGAAAAATCAACGAATTGCGATCTCGCTCCAGAAAAAAGAAATACGCGGACAACTCGTTCCCTTTGCTTGTTCAATCGTCTGTAGAAGAACGGTCATTGTTTATCTCGAGATTAAGCGACATACGCTTTCCTCTTGGCGACTTGTGCTCTATGGTGCCGTTCGGTTATAAGTCCGATGTTCTGTTAGACATGCTTGTCTGGAAACGCATTCCTCCTCAACGCGCTACATGGTTTATCAAGGTGCATTTGTGAATTACAGTTGTTTTACTTGCCAATTTCGACGGGTACAGGTTGTATATTTAAACTTGTTCACCGATAAAAATAAAGTTCGTGGACGACGTCCCGCAAACGAGAGGAAACTCAAATGCAAGGAGGAGTGGGGAGAACACTTGTATTTATATCTCAATCGTGCGCTACAGGTATATGTCTGCGGTTCTTTTTTCATCAATTTTGCATTAACCACCGCTTGCCTGTAGCCTGACTTTCAGATACCGCCCAGTGAACTACTTGAAAAGAGGTTTGCTGCATGCTTTCTGACACACACAGTTCTAATAGTCTATCTAGAATTTATTTGAGGTCACTTTTGTCCTGGCAATATAGCACCGCGTTGCTGTCGAAAGTAAAGTTATTGTATTGGATAATATCTCAGCTGGATGATTGCGCCCGAAACGATTCTACCATACTTAACGCTGCAGTATTTCTCTACATGATCTCACGCGTTATTCGTACGATATCATGTTGCGTTTTCACCCAGATGTTCTAACATTGTTTTTAGAGGATGTACAGCTGTCACGTCTCCATTCATATCGCCTGTATTTCACTTGCTCAATGTTAATCAGAAAAACTCGAGTGAGTTTTTGACATGCAGCTGAACTAATTGCTGATAAGATTTTTTTTAGGTCGGCAAGGCCACCATGCATGAGGTTAAGACTTTAATATGCAACGTCTCGGAAGCTATAATTGCGTACTTGCACAGTGTTATCCCTCTTTCGCGATCATGGCTTCTTCCAGGAAATTCAATTGGGCCTCCGCTATCTAAAGCGTCAGTTAGCGGTTCATGTGATCATTTCAATTTGCCCGGTTTTATTCTGGATTTGGATTCGATTGTCGAATGTGATGAATCCTCGCCCAATGTAACTTCTGTACTCAACGTATTAATCCGTGATGAATGCTTTCAAGCGGTTCCTATCACGTCTTTGCTTACTTGGTCTATTTCAAAGCATCGGGTGTATTCTTCGTTTCGTCTTATCATCGCTGTCTTCTTGTTGGAGAAATTGACTGCTCGTGTTCCGCTCCATTCTGTGCTTGTTGATATCATCGTCTCATTTATATGTAACTTTATACCGTCGTGCAACGAAGGTATTTTAAGTTTACCTCATCTCATCATTCTTTAATCAATGGACAAATAGAGTCGCGGCAAGCCGTTTTTGTTTATGCCGAGCTTTCTCGTCTCGGATTATACGATAGTTCGATAGCAATTAAGCGTTTTATTTGTCGTGGTTGCCTTGGAAGTGCGGCCACTTCTTTGACTCCTTCTGTGTTTCACGCGCGACGTTTTCTTGAAGGCATCCCAATGTTTAATCCTGCATCTTTTGTTGCTGCACAACGCCGTCTGTATCTGTATGGGCCACGCTGCGATGTGAGACTTTCTTCCCGCGTATGTCTTGTGTCATTAGTACGCTAAACGCTGTAGTATAGTACGATACCGTTCTGAGGAATCGTCTTTTAACTTCAATATGCACCCATTTAGACGCGCTTTCAAACGGTGCGTTTTTTCCAGCATTGCTTATTACGAACTCCGATGCGTTTAAAATTGCAACGTCATCGATTAATGTGAATTACGACGATAACAAGGTATAGTTGTTTTTTCCGAAGTGTTGCAAGCGTTTGTTTCCATTTGCCAACTATATTCAATCATGCCTTTCTCAGACTGCGTCGTGGGATCGGTTTGTCAACAGGGTCTGCCCGAAGGAGACGAATTTTTCAACTATTTGTGAATTAGCTCCGTTTTTTCACATTGCTCCTATTTTAGATATCTGCTCTTATGCGTTTTTGAAGATAGCTAAAGATGATGATGGATCTCGGTAGTTCAACTGCTTTTTTGTTATGCTATCATTCTTATCATTCAAACAGAGTGCGTTCTGTGCTTGGATGTGAAGCGGTTCTGAATGCTCTCACGAATGCACTGCATGTCACGTCTCAGTTTTCTAAATTGTGCTCATTTCTTAGTGATTCTCTTTCCATGGTTTGTCCCATTCGTCATGCATCTTTGAAACACTAAATTGTTGTTTGAAGTGCCCTGTTTTGGAACGAGCTGCTCTGTCGTGCATCCGACTGTATTTTCCCTTATTCCGCTGCCTATCATTGGTTATTCCGCTGCGTACGATCTGCGCGACGCTAATGCGTCGAAATCTCAAGTCTGTTCGTTGCGCCGAAATTTGGCTTGCGAATGCTCGCCTGAACACTTCAATGTAACGAGCAACATTACAGTCTTGAAGTGTCTAACTTTTACTTTTACTTAGGACTCGCTGGTTATCGGAAAATGTCGTACAGGTATTAAATCAGAAATTCAGGGGTGTTTCATCCTGTAACGGGTTTTCAGAAATTCCCTGGTCGCTACCATAACTCGATCCCCCGTTCTGGGGATGGCTCTCAAGAAGATTTCAACGATGCGATATCATCCTTAATTTCCAGTTTAACTGACGAGACTTTGATTGTTGATGTATGATTGTTTTCTTCGTTCCAACATCAGGTACTAACCGTGTGCTCTCAGTTTGATAATGTGCTGTTGCGGCTAGCCGTCGATAATCACTCGATTAGCCGAATTGTTGGGGTCGTTGTTGACCACCTGTTGGCTTCAATTATTTCTGGAACGCTTGGTGAAGACCCATGGTCTATAGATCATCATGTTTTCGTCCTATCTCGTGTATCATCAGCTAGCGATCAACTTGGTAAACGCTGAACTTATTTTTCCTATACTTGTTCAAATTCAAGTTACCAGGAGACAATCGCGTCCCATGTCATGATATCATTCTGTCGTGCTACGCCAACAAGCTTTCCGAAGTTTTATCCCAAGAACAAACATGCCTGCAATTCCTCTCGGTGTTGTTTTGTCTCATACATGCGGGTTTGTTACAGTTGGACATTATCACTGAGCGTGTGATTATCCGCCCACTGCGATTAGCAGTGACCTCATCGTCGGATAGCCCAGGTTGACTAGAAGTCCTGTTTAATGCATCACTGTCATTGACTATATATTTTTTAGCGGCAAGGACTGCTTGCGTGCTTGTTTCAACCCTTTTCGGGTCGACCGTTTGCGACAGCGGCAGGAGCGCCCAATATCGTCTACAAACTGGGCTTTTATCGGAACCCGTATCGAATATTTTCCCCTGCATAACATTGTTAGCAGAAATTGCCCTTCACTGCAACATTCCTGAACGTTAGCTGATGGGCAATTTCCCATTTTACTTGAACTAATTTTCTTTACGTGCAGTCTCAGCATTGGCTGGCGTTGCTCTCAAAAGTGTTCTTTCTTGTAAACTGTTTTGCTGCTTCTGCCTGTCATCGCTTACCGAGGTATTTCCAAGTTGAATTGGCGCCATTTCCTTAGCGAATCCTTGTTAGCTATACGCCCACTTGGTTAGTTTGCCATCAGCAAGGTGGGTGTTCGACTGCCTTTGTGCATATGGGTCGGCGCAGCTTGGCGACGTCCCCACTGCTCCTTCAAGTATTGTTCAAAAATCCTGTTGCTTTCACAATGGTTGATGCGTTGGTTTAGGGTCGAATCTGTCGCTGTCTTTGATTGGGTCGCTTTCGCCGTGGACTTTACAAATGCAATGGATTGGTGTCCAGTTGGCCTTACTTGTTGACAAAAGGAATTTTCCGGATGTAGACACGGAGAAACTCATTGCAACTTCGCTTCTTACCTGCACTGACGTCGAAGGCAAATTACTCATTTGATTCCGATTTCCTCTCTTATTTTCTCGAAGGGAATACCATATCGTCGGACATATGTGTCGAGCTGATCAAGCTGCTTCCTTTATCAGTGGGAAAACATGTTATTAATGCAGTCCAAGAATTACTCTCCAGAAGCAATCACGTGAGGTCGTTATTGTTTTCGGGTTCAGGTCAACTCACTGTGCAGCATATTTTAGGATTTTATGGAGAACCTTAACAATATTGACACTACCGCAGAACTCATATCTAGCTCCGCTGCTGCCAATTGGAGTGTTTCCTCAGAAGTTGTTGTACATGCTCTCTCCATTGCGCTTCCTCCAAGTACGAAGTGAGCGCGTTCATTGCATCATGCTAACCTGCCTTTTAGATGAATGTACTTCGTTTGTATCGAGCCTTTCCGAGCAGTTAGCAGTCATTGCAGATAAAGTGCAAAACTACTTCAGTAATTTTTTGTTACAGCAGTTATTGCTTCAACATATCATGCGAAGGTCTGCAATAAATTCGCCACCCCAAATCGACCTGAGTTTGTGCTGAACTAGGATTCGATGTTTGAGGTCAATGTCCGATGTACTCTTGCGGAAGCCTGCCGAATGTCAATTTCATTCTCTTGTGCGATCGCTTCTAGCTCTGATGGCGTCAGACATCCTGATTCAGGTTTCGATCAAAATCTGTGTATAATCACTACCTTGGCTCAATTTCAACATTAGTCGCGAAACGATGAATTCTCTGAGACACTTCTGCTATTTGAGCTACTAATTGATGGTCTAAGGTTCGGTGCGTCTGCACCTGGTGATGGCAGTTCTGCTCAGCGCAAAGACGACGAGTTTATCATCGGCCTTGATCGAGAATGCGCTAATTATCCCATGCCGAATACGTAGGAGTATATAGCTTAAGACTCGTGGTTTCTGATGGTATACCTAGATTCAGGCAAAAAATACAAAGAACCCTTCCAACGTTTGCTGGAGCAATCGTTGATCATCGCAAAACTGTCACTGTGTCATCATCAGGGCAGTCTGTTTCCACTCCCAATGTTGGTCGACAGTGGCATTTGTATCTGTTCATTAACCTTTGAGAAAGGTGCCCTCTCCTACGACATGTTTTACTCCGAATCCGTCTGCGCTTCCGAACGCAAACTCTCAGGGGCAAGCCGTTGCTCTTGACGATCTTTTCAACATCGATCCCTGGACCATCCTCCAAGGTTGGACATTACCGGTCATCATTGTATCATCGTCTAACCCCAGAGCGTTAGGCGTTCCCGGAACCCCTCTTGTTCAAAAAATGTTAGAAAACAGTTTGATCGTATCTCGTGATGGCTCTTGTATCGATATCAACGGGTCTTGATTCGTTCGCCATCTCGTATATATATATATATGTATATCATAAACACCTATTTATTTCCGTTGCTGGAGGACTCCCAAATTTTGCTACGTACTGAATCTTGCCGAATATCGGCGGAATTGAAGTCCGCACGAGCTACTCTCTTTATGTGGCAATTGTCCCGGCAAAACACCACTGTTTTAGGGTCGGTGGGTCGGTCGGCGCGCTGTAAAGACGATACGGCATCGATATGGACTTTGAGTCAGCCAGCGTGAACCTGTTTCGGCGGTTTGTGAGCGTGAATTTGGTAGAAAAACGTTGTACGATTCACGAATGCAAACCAGATATGAGAATAAAGTATTCGCCAAATTCACATCGAGAAAAATGATTCCTGTGACACTGATTACCGTTAGTGCGTTTTCTGGGGCGTTTTCTGGGTATTAGATCTAAGGACTATAACGTTTGTAGGGGGAGCTCGGTGGAGGAAAGGTCGGATACTCCTGTACTATTCTCATTTTCCGATTATTGATCGACAGAATTAGACGACTTTGTTAAAGCACATCCTGACGAATAAGAGCAATCTCGTCATTACCGCTATCGTTAACGATTTCGCGTCGCTGAACATCGACGTGTCGCTGGTCAAAGCGTCATCAAATACCAGCGATGTTATCGAGCTGACTAATGGATGTATTACGAACGCCCCCGCCGCTCCACCCGTGTTTTGTGATTCCCTAACCACAATGAGCCCCAGGCATGTGCTGCGTCAGCGCCGTTCAAGATAAGTTCGAGGACGTGGTCGGGAAGATATTGACCGACGACGCACCCGCTCCAGACGCCATCGTCATCGAGACCAGGTTATATCGTGTGTAGTTCCCATCGCTCAGCTAACACAAATTGCTGTCGGCAGTGGTACGACAGACCCGGTCAAGATCATCGCCAAACTCGATAGGAATTACGGCAGATTAGCAAGGTGTCGCCTCGATTGCGGTTTGGAATTCCATATTTCATTTCGCACTCTCTTTCTGAAATGGGTTGTCATTTTCTTTTAAGTTGTGACCGTTGTCGACGCTGACGTCATTGCCGCGATGCTGAGTTCATCCGTTGGTTCGAGGAGCGCAACGCAGGCTAATCAGCTACGTGTCGCTGACGTCGTGGTTATCAACAAAACCGACCTTGTTTCACCTGCTGAGTAAGACACAATCTTCACAAGACCGTTGATCATTGGAACCACAAAATAACAACGCACAGGCTGTCGAACGTACGTGATTATATTGCAGATATCTGTCCTCGAACGACGACGATCCCTGCGACGTTCTCGAACGTCCCTTTACGGGCGATACTCGATATCGATCCTGAACGAATTCTAGGTACAGGGTGTTTCTCTTCTGGGGAAAACGAAATCTCTAGAATTTGATTGTTGTTTCCGTGATCAGGTCAAGTTGTCTCCCATGAATCCGGTACAGCATTCGGGGAACGCCAGCTGACAATGTCTTCGGTGGGCGGTGCCCTTCGTCAAGCTAGGGATCTCGACCAGCAATCGTCGTCCAGCAACGACAGTCCAGTTGAGATCCAGGACGGATTTCAGTCCATGGTGTTCACCAGTCGATCGCCGTTCGATCTGGTCGCGTTCCAGGACTGGTTGGCTCTGTCGCTTCCCACAGGAATCAACAGGATCAAAGGTATTTCGCCACGATCGCCAATTCAAACCAATCTAACTCAAATGATTAGGGTTTGTTTGGTTCTCCACGAACCGCAGAACGTATCGCGAATTCCATCTGAGCGGCAATCGTCGGTTTTACCTATCCAAAGAATCCGATTGGCAGTTGGAACCCTCGACATCGTTAGCTATTATCGGGCGCCAATTAGATCGCCAATCGATAACGGATTCCTTAACCGGTACATCCCATTCACGACTCCATTGCAAGTGCACATCAACTGAATGTCGCGTTTTTTAATCAGCGATCTGTGTGGATTCTTCACCAGAAAGGCCAATCAGTGACCTTGACAGAGCAGCTCTAAAAACCCTCATCGACGACGTCAATTTCGAAGTTATTTCAGTCGAGTGCGTTCATCACGAACAGTGTTCAGCCCCAATTTTTTTCATCATTCTTCAGGGTTCCAGAGGATCATCCGGCGATTGTTTTTCGTTGGACCGGGTCGAGCAAGTTCAGGTCGTTAAGCGTTTCGGAAGTGTCAACCAAATACGGTGTGGATTTCAATGGCCTAAACGGTCGAATATGCGCTGCTGTGAATACGATGTCAGGCGGATCCGTCCTGCTATCGCCATTGTATGTCGATTCGCGGTTGATGCTGCAATGGGGTCTGGGCGGGCGTACACCGCTTTCGAACGTGATCGACGCCGTCCGCCAGTACGCCCAGCCGATATCTGAGGACGCGTTCCGCTCCCTACACATCTGCCCAGCTGGTTATTAAACTAAATCACCCCCTCAATCACCCGACTCATCTCCTCGTACGAACGTCCCTTTCCCATCAGCCTCAGAACACCGCGAAACCCGTTGCCGGATGTCCAATTCCCCTACACCAATCGCGACATTTCACATTTTGTCACCGGAACGCCGACCACGATCTCGAATCAGAAGGCCTGTTCAATTCAGTATCGCCATCTGATTGATTAACGGGATGGTGCGCGTAAGTGATCGTCTCCCCCCTCCCCCTCACCACCCGCCGTTTTCATTATCGATCAGATCCTTTGATGTTCAGACCATGTCCGTAGGAGCGATCGGTCAAGAATCGCATCGCGATCATGACCCGACAAACGGGGCGGTCGTTGTGGATCAGGGCGTAGTCATCCGACCTCAGCCTGTCAAGCTCGTCACCCGCCCTGGGGAGGTCGTCGCCCCGGCCCAGGTTACGCCATCCAAGCGACGTGAGGTGCGGCCGGCGGATTTGGTCCTCGGGCCGATTTGGATCATAATCCACAAAAGGCTGATTGGGATTTAGGGTTTCGATGAGGTTGTGGTTCAACAACATAATAATGGCGTTCAGGTCCAGTACAATTTGGACCAGCGCCAGATTACTGTTAACGCACAGAATCACAGGAAAACGTAGCGACAAATTGTGTTCATTCGAACCATGTTTTTTGACTTTCAACTGTTTTTCTATAGGTCGTCTCCAGCTAGTGTTGATCGTGACCCTGACACTCTCGTGTGCAATCGTAATGCGATTGGGGCAAATGCTGCTACGGTTGTTCTACCTAAAAGAAGACATGTACTGTGTGGACGTGAAGAATGTCGTCGATTGGTATTTATGTTCTGGTCAGGGCGCCAGGAAACAGTCAACCGATGCGATTGATAGCTGGACGTGGAGACAGGATCGGCATTTAAAGGCGGTGTTCAATTATCCAGACCCGGGTTCAGTCCCGATGTCATTATTGAGGTTAGGGACCCGTCTTGTGTCGCTCTATCCAATGTCTTGATTGTGCACTACAGGTCGCGAACTTCGACCGAGTTTCGCAACGTGCTCCTGTCCCATATTCAAGGCAAGACATTACAGCAAGCGATCAGGCGTGCTGACGAGCTAAACCTAATATAATCTTTTTTTTTTCACTTTGGCTCTTTGCTGGAATTCGGGACCGACACCGTATTATGTCACTGCCATTGACAAACATTTGCTTTGATTGAAGACGAGTTGAATATATGACACCGTCGACAATCAAACCAAGTCTTTTCGCATGTAGAATATATACGATTACAATGACAATATTCCTATAATTTGTCAGATGAACAGTCGAATATCGCGCTGTGACGCCGTTATGAACGGAGCAGGAGACCCGACCGAAAGTGGCATGGAATACTTTCCGAATGAAGATCGTGAAGAGTTAATGGAGCAGCCAAGTTGTGAATCTTCCCTGGAATGTCAACCATCCTTTCATGGTCGAGACCAAGATTTTGTTTCCAGATTGTCAATACGATACGAAGGTTCGATGGGAACAGGGATGTATTTTCCCATTTGCTAAACTGATAGTATAAATGCTGAAAGAAAACGGGCTATTACATAATGGTCATCAAAGACTTGCTTGGAAGCCCGGTCGAGTACCTACTGTACCTATATTGTTGACAGAGGCAGATTTCGAGAACCGATACATCAGTGTAAATATTTGGAAAGCAACCTTTGCATAATTTTTACTTCACAAAATGTTGCATCCACAATGCAAGCGACAGAAATATCATCGAAGGCAAGGAGCAAATGGATTTATTCGCAGAGTATGGAACTTGACATTAGTAGTTTACGACGTTGATTTACCAGCCAGAACGGCATCAAGATACCTTCATAGCTGCTGTCAAGGCAACGTTATTACAAGGGCAGATGAGGACGCAAAAGACAGACGATTTTGAAAAAAAAGGATGGAGGTATAGTGGCCTCATACGCCCAAAGTGATTGGGATCCATGATCGTGAGTTCAATCTATGAATTTTGGCGACAATGTCGTTATACCTCCATCCTGTTTTGAAATCGACCGCGTTTCCCAGCGAATGAGTCGAGTTTGGTGACGGTCTTTAGCTGTTGGCAATGGCGAGGCCTGAAAACAACCAGGGTGTGTAATGTCTTTGCATCCTGATCTCCCCTGGCAGTAACGCTGCCTCGTCGCGGCCATCACTCATTATCCTTCCGTTCCGCCCGACAAGCTGTATGTTTTGCTTAGCGATCAGACAAATCGCTATCCAGACGCCCATAGTAAGGGCAAAAAGGCACTTCTGTAAGGATGTCAGACGTAACTTGGCTCGGAAAACTTGACGGAATAAATGGTGTGGTCACCACAATCAGCGAAGCCATGACACGAATCCCCATCTCATCGATTTTAAGAGCCTGATCTGAGTATCGTTTATCAAGAGTTGTTGGGGACTCTCAGAGACCATGAAAGTGAAACGACTTCTGTCACTTTGATCCACAACAAATTGAGTTGAGTACTTATCAAATAATGATAATACCCCAACGATTTCACTGATTGATCACTTATCGGTCGCCACCTGCTACCGAGTACTTTACAATCGTTGACTTCCCCATTGTGTTCCTTAATTACCACTGGAAGGTGTAATCTTGTTCGCCACTTGATCGTGCAATTATTAACGAACCTTCAAAGTATTGTGCACCGGTTGCACAAAATCCATGGCAGTACTCATCCGTTTGGATAAAATAGGTGCCAATACTTACAGGACGATTGAAGAATTACTAGAGACACCTTGAAGAGGCTCATGAGCAGGCAAAACAAATTAGAACCACGAACAATCACTCCATATCTTACTGAATTCTGACACTACCCGGGCGTCCATCCTTAACAAAGCAGATTTGACACATGCACCGGTTGACAGTGCTACAGTACCGTGTTCGACAGCCGACGATTTGTTCGCGAATGATGCGGCAGCAGTTTATGTCCAACCTATTCTTCCTGACGTATCAGGTCGATATCGACATCATCCCTATGTCCAACCTATTCTTCCTGACATATCAGGTCGATATCGACATCATCCCTATGTCCAACCTATTCTTCCTGACATATCAGGTCGATATCGACATCATCCCTATGTCCAACCTATTCTTCCTGAC
>OUQQ01000175.1:0-32036 GCA_900404475.1 Spongospora subterranea | reverse complement strand
TTGGCAGCGTGCTGGGCCCATAACCCAGAAGTCCCATGATCGAAGCATGGCCGAGCGATTTTTGTCTCGAAACCATATGGTAGTTTTTGGGAAATTTTTTCACATGTAGTGCGATTCGTCCAGTGTTATGTTTGTATCAGATTTGTCGCCATTTTGTTTGGAGTCTGTTGTTCGGGAGGGTTGTTTCTTTGATATTGAAATGATGGATCCGTTAAAGTCGAAAAACACCACACCGTTCGGTCTCTGCTTGATATGAGTACATAGGTGATGTCAATAACCCTGAGCTGCCTTGTGAATCTGATTTAGTTTTGTCATGAGTGTATCACATGGCCTTTTAATTTGCCTGAAACTATGGTCCTTTCAAATACCTTGTCGGCACCTTGCGTGGCCGGAACGCAGGAATGCCTAGTATAATGTTGGATTGAATGAAATCGTGAAGGCAGGACGCGACAATAAATGTGACACACCTTGGTACGAGCGAGTTTGGCAATACTGTTTTGAAACCAATCTCAATGTGTGATGCGCCAGTATCGGATTGCGCAGACTTTTGAGTTGGCAATTGGCAGAGTTTTGGGCCCATAACCTACCATGGCAGACAAATTCTTTTGTACCCAAAGTTTGCTGGAATTTGATTGTAATTCATACTGTATCGCGACGATTTCTCTATGTCGCTACTGCAACTCGTGAGTGCTGTTCATGTAGACCCAAAGAAATTCAACAAAATAATGGACTATGCCAACATCGTTTTGCCCGTTTCTTATCTGAATTCTGTCGGATATATTTATCTAAATCCTTGTACTCGATATACGGAAGAGCTGATAAACCCTATTTTGTACGAGAAGAGCAGGTCGCACCCGTCCACCCGCTATTGCAGGCGCATTCACCGGTTCCAGACTTCCCATCTCGGCAATGTCCATTCTCGCCACACGGCACCGAACACAGCAGACATTGATTGCCCCAAAACCCTTTCGCGCATTCCAAACATGCCTCACCCGTATATCCTTGATCGCACAATGAGCACATACCCGATCCATGAAATCCATCATCACAGCGGGTTTTTGCGTTTGAGCACGTTGGGCACATGTCACAATTCGCTCCAAACCGCCCTTGTAAACACTGATCGCAGTTGAGCCCCACTGTCCCTGCATTGCCGCATCCAAATATCGGACTCTCTGTGCCGCAGGTCGGCAGAAACGTTGGATCGATGCAAACCGTCTGTGCCGCAGGTGAGCGACGCAATACCATTGCTTGAACTCCAAATCGTGCCAAAGATCCCGTTGTGTCATTCAGCCAAGTCTCCAGCCGCGAATACACGGGATCCAGTTCCACGGTTGAAGAGAAGGTGAGGGTTACAACATTACCCTGTTGAGATTCTGGCAACGGTGAGACGTTACCGGCAAGGTCCGGCATATATTGTGTTACAAGCGACATGATACTGGCCGAAGTCATGGCGCCTGACGCTACAAAGTCAACCTGACGATCGGCGTATTTTGACGCTCTTGAAACTGTGGGGTTCCAAATAACTAAAATAATGACGATGACAATAACGATGCACAAAAAGATGAGCAGGTTGCGTCGGCGACGTTCGGCTGCCGATTTGGGCTTTTTGCTGGACGAGTCATGAGCGTCACTAACGACGCTCATGTTGGAAACTGAGACGGGCACAGATATGGCATTGGACGGCGGCGAAGGAGGGGGGTGAATGCGAAGTTCTGAATAGGGTTGCCGCCTGGAGGAGACGTTAAGCTCGGAAGCCATTGGCCCCCTGGCAAAATAATGGAAACGGCGATAATTGCGGTTGAAATTGTCGTGTGGCACGCGCCATCGTGCTGGACAATGTACTTCCTGTAAGCCTGTGTTGTGCTGAACGTGCCAATCACCCTCAATTGCAATGTCTCTGTCTCGACTCCATGGTTTTGAGTTTGTTACAGGTTCTTCAAAATGCGTTTCGAAAAATCTCTCGCACGCGTGAAACTTCGTGAATTTTTTCATCCAGTATCTACTATCCAACACTGCGTTGACCAAGTTGAGAGACTTAAAATACCGCAATCAGGTATATCAATCACACCAGTATTCCATTTTTTTAGTTCTCCCTATACGAGCAACCTCGCAAAGATGATCCGTAGAAATTTAAACAAGACTAGCGTGCATCCGATTCAAGATTCAGTATAACCTTTGTTTAAATATTATGAATGTGTAAGTTGATGTCTCTGTAAACTACTATTGACCGAGAACGTCTTGCCGCACTGTTCACATGCAAATGGTTTCTCCCCAGTGTGAACCCGTTGATGAACGGACCACTGCGACGGGCACGGGAACCTCTTCCCGCACACGTCGCAGACACATGGGCGTAACCCTTCATGCACTCGTTTCATGTGCATGTTGAGTTTCCCTGCTTCCACATACTGCTTTGGACACATGGGACACTTGTACGGTGTCTGCCCACGATGCAACCGCGAGTGTATCTTCAGGGTGTATGCACGTGTGAACGCTTTCCCGCAGTCCGTGCACTGAAACTGCTTAGAACCAGTGTGAGTGGGCAAATGTTGGGCCAGCATTGACGCAAAGCGGAATGTGCGGTTGCAGAATTGACAGCTATGGTTCCGCGGCGCAACTGCCGAAAACGCCGACGAAGGCCGGAGAGTCAGCACTTGAGGAAGGTTGCGCGGCTCCGGGAAAGATGACAGATCGATCAAACGTTGAGAATACCGACGAGCGACCGGAAACTGGATCGGTTCGGCAATGGCTGCCGTGACATAAGCTAGTCGTGGTGGTTGCACGGGAAGCTCGTCCTCCAAACGGATGCGATTGACAAAATTCCGGTTTGCCATGAAGCGGTTCGGCCCCGCGCAACGAACCGTTTACTATAGAGTTTGGGACTTAGCGATAAAGTGGTCGATTTAGATGGGGTCCAAGACAAACGGATTGATGTGGATACGTTAGCAAATATAAATTAATGTGGGGTCAGGCTACCCAATCTGGTCAGGTAATAACGTGTGTCAACTGCATATCATGTAATCTTAATTACAGTGTGACTCATTTTAAATCACATCAACAAGACATAATCGACCTGTGATTAATTTCTCGGCATTTGGTGGCATGGCCATGGTAGAAACCTGTTTTGGGACAAATCTCTAAAGAGCATCAACTCTTTTAAGGATTCTCACCCTTTGGCTTTGTTCAATAGCTGCTGTCGGCAGCTATTCTATTGAACGACGAAAGCCCATTCTGGGTGTCTTTCGCATAGAGGCGACTACCAACTGTGGTTAATGAACACACTGAGCGAAATCTCATGGATTTTGATGAGTGGAAACAAGGACAAATCTTCCGGCCTTGAAACATCGAATTTCAGGATAGACAGGAGCACAGATTTCGATTATGTGGCAATGAGTAAAATGAGAATCATAATCGACATTCGGGATATAGATAAGTCCAGCTTGAGTCACGTCCGGAAACGGATGATCGGATCAAGTCATTGTTCAAACCGATCCGATCATGGCGCTACCTTTGTATTATATCGGGATGCTGCTGGCTTTGCAATTGGCGCAGGCCACCCCGTTAGACCTTAACCAGTTATCTCTTGGAACCGGTTGCCGCAGCGACATTGTCGCCGCTTTCGTAACATGCCTCAATGGCGCTACAGGTGGCAAGGAGTCATTCAAGTGTGACGACAAAGAGACACTTCGCGCTGTGCAAAAGTGTAATGTTGAACGACGAATCTGTGTTGTTTCCAAAGATTCAAGCCTGTCGGCAGAAACACTCAGCAAATTGAAGGCGATCGAGATTCATTTAACTGATATGTGTGCGGTGGAGTCGAAATCCTTTACTCTTGACGCTTTGCTCGACATCCAACGCAAAGAACATACCGCGAAAAGCTCCTCTAGAAGGTCAACGTTTGTAGCTGGTTTTGTCGTCACCGCTTTCATCACATTCCTAGTACTTCGTGAAAATCTGTAAATCATACATGAAACCGTTACGAATCGAGTTTACTAAGTCTGTTTGGCTATGTAGCGGCACATTATGACAGATTATGGTGTCATATTTCAGGCAGAATTCATCATCGGGGTGATCTTTTCGCCACCCAGAAACCAGGGTTCTAACCGCGTTCAATTTCTTCATGAACAAGTCGGCTTCCAGTAGAATGTTTATCTGAATTGCTGAATGAATAGGGTGGATAACTTAAGAATTGAACACGTGTAACCGACGGCTCATTGTGGTCCTTTCTTGGGCAAAGCAAAAAAAAAAATGATTTTGGAAGAACCGTTGAAGCTGATTGAAAGGTGAAAAACCGATGCCAACCTTTGTGGTCAAAAGCTGCTCCTCTGCCTGGGATAGGGAATTATTCAGACCGATCAGTTGACGAAGCCGCTGAGCACGGCGAGATGACTTTGAGCTGGTAGCTTGGTAATAGCGTATCGCCATATCATATAGGGAAGCTGAGCTGGAAGGACGATCATTGACAGAATCGGGTTCTCCACAACTGCCATCTAATGCGGTTATCATCTCTTCGCCTAATGCTTCCCGATCAGATATTGCCACCCGATCAGAAATTGCCACCGACATTGGCTGGATATATTGTGACTGTTCTAACCTGTCTCCAGAACGGCTGACCCACTGATCGGGACCAGCATAACCGTAGACCATAAACCCAACCTGACAGGTTAAACTATGGTCAAGAGCCACAGAAGTCAGCGAAAGAGCGATACCAATCAGCGTTATCACGAGTACCAGTTGCAACAGGGAGGATGGAGCTGAAGGGATCCAATCAAAGACTTGGAAACTTGTAGCGACCAGATTGATAGAGTCCAGTGCTGGTGTCGATCACTGAAACTGTTGGTGATAATATCACCAAGTTTTGCCAACTTTTGCGTAATTTGATTATCCACGCGAAAACGCAGTGAATCAAATCGGCGTACCGTTTTAGTTTATATAGGATTTACTCGATAATTATTGGAACCAGGTACTTGAGCGATGGTAAACAGCAGATCATATTGAAGATGTGGTCAGCCAATCATACGAAGGCCTATTGTCCCAATCCGATGTAGGCTTGGATCACATGGAAAGATGTTTCATACAGGGCTCAGCGAACCTTACTCGAGCCCACCGTTTGACGAGCACCTTCGTGCCTTACCAAATGGCGAGGTTCACCAGGATTGTAGGGAACATATTCCCATGAGATCCATCTTTTGACCATATTCCATTTATAGATGTTGGTACAGTAGAGGCCATGGCGTCACCAGGTAACACAGTTGGGCTTATTGCGCCCAGCCCAAAGGCCCGTGTTATACTGTTATTGGGATAGCGCGGCCTCTGCTGGTCTCAACTGACTCGGCTGAAACGCTCCATGGACGTTCGGCGATGGCTAAGCCAAAAGCTGGATGAACCATGGAGCGCATATCGCCTAAGCGGGTCCCTTACTAATGATATCCTTGATTCCATCGCTGCCGCCGTAGCTGATTTAGATGGCACCACCATCACGCGTGTTCTTCTCGCGCTTTTACATCTAAAACCGGTTCAGGTCCGGGAATTTCAAGTTAATATTGAGGCGCTACTACACAAATGCGAGGCGACTTTGCCGAACGATGAAACTTACGAATGGGCCAGATTCATTTTGCGTTCGATGAAAGGGTTCTCGAAATCGCGTCGTATAGACATTGAACATAATCGTCCCGATATACGCAATCACGTCGATAATATTCTTTTGAGTACGGAACAGATCGAGATGAGGCCATGGATGGTGCCCGCCGAGGCCAAGTTTCTAGATCCGTCTTTACTTCCCCCTATCACAAACCAACGACTAAAACATTTCGCGATCGTGGCCCCTTTCGAATTTGGGTCGGGTTCTGCACCAGAACCCGCGCCTCCTGTCGTCATTGAAAATCGCCCTGATCCGGCCGTCATGAGAGTATCGCCTGTGAAGGCGCCACCTGCCCTAGCGCCAAGGCTGCCTCCCAGGGTACCTCCTCCGACAGCTCGCTCTATAGAGCCGTTCAAGCGTCGCATGGCGATCAAAACGATGGGTCTGGAGGATGCGGCTCAATTACAGGACCGCAGCAAACGGCCACGCCCTGTCGAAGACGGTCGACGCAAAGAAAAGTTGGATTTGAAGAAACAGGAGCGCGAAGAGAAAGAGCAGAAACGAATAGAAGAAAGGGATTTGAAACGGAAAAAGAAAGAGGATGATAAAGAACAGAAACGACTAGAGAAGGAGTTTCAAAAGGAACAAAGGAACCGGTTCCTGGTAATGATCGTCCAATACGTGATAAGTTTGTGAGTGATATTGGGTTAATAGACGGAGCAATCGCAACAACGCGAGAGAGAGATGATGGATAAAGCGGTGCGAGAAGCAGCTGAAGCTGTCGTGCGCCAGAACGCCCAAACGGGGCTAATGACGCCAGCACATCTCCTAGCCCAGATGCAAACCGGCTTATTTGCGGCACCGGACGCGTCACGATTATTCCCTGGTGTCTCCGAACCCGTTGTCGATTCTAGTCCGTTTGCCAGCATGTTCGTCGGCGCCAATGCTGTCACCCCATCTGACAGGAAACTGATTGAGGATTTCTTATCGGGACAATCTTGTGGCCATCCGGATGCGCAAAACGGCGTTTATCAAGTGATCATGAGCGAAAACTATGTCCAAGACGCTGATCTAGAGAACTACATGGAAGTTGTTGTCTTTGAGATGAATTTTCAGGCGGGATCGTGGAGGAAGCTCAAACGCCGGAAGAAGATTACACAGCCAACGTAAGGACATTAATAAAATATTTTACTAGCTAGAGCTCTGTCTGGACGCGATCGAAATCGTAGCCGTTTCAAAACGCCAGAAAAGAAGGATACGATCCAGGTGAAGATGTTCTTGGGATCTGTAAAAACGTGGCGCTCCATGTCAGTTATGGACCAACTATATATTCTATCCGGATCAGGAGATAGACCAGATTTGGGTGTCGTCGACCGCATCTTCACCAAATGACTTCGATTTAGAGCTACCAATTCGGTTTTGGGGACCGGGCTCAAACAAGCCTGACAGCACGATGGATTAAGTTCGCGTTCTCCACCGCGTTGAGAGAAGGCCTTTGGATTTCCTATATGGGACTGTTAGTTGAGGCAACATCGCTACACAATTATCGTCAAACCTATATATATGACCAGGCGTTGATTTTTGAGGTCTAAAATCCAATTATCACAGTTTGATACCGCAATCTGAACGTCATCCCAGCAACGAAAATGTTGACTTGGGGCAAATATCTCGGTCATGGCGGTACTGTGAAATGGTGAATCGTTGGATATTGTAGTGGAAGGGTCCATTTTTGGCCATGCTCCACAATCTTGGCATAGAGCGCAAACATAAAGGCAGGAATCGAATGCGTATTCAAAACACGACGAATCGGAATCGAAGGTAAAGTGAGTCGGTTTTCCAGAGGTAGCTACGGGAAATGGCCGTATAAGAGCATCAGGGCATCGCACCTTAGATCCTGAAACAAACCATTAAAACACAATCTAAAATCCAACTAAATTCTAACCAGAAACGAGGCTAAGGTCTTCCCCATTCCAAAAATCACCCAGATCAGAATCATGATCAACTGCGTAATTCCAGAGCGTTGCATTGAGGTGATTCCTTGCTTGACGTCAGTGAACAATCAAAAATACAAACGAAAATGAACAAACCTTTCTATTGCACGGAGGGTACTATCGAGTGCATAGCGTCGTGACCATTCACTTAGGCCGTCAAAAGGTATTCCAATTTCCCCTATCAAGGTTGGAAAATCCCCGACCTGCTCGCTTTCCTGGCGTATCAATGCCAGTTCCGACTGAAAACCGGCGCGAACGTGGCCGTACCCCAAACGCAAGGCAGACCAAATTGTTTTGATACCACGTTTTGCATGCAAATACTCAATATTGAACGGATTGAAACGCCTTGTGATCAAAGTGAAACCGTCGTACCAGTGTGGCGTGTAAACCAAATTCTCATAAAACTCAGCCGGGTGCTCTTTGGGTGAACGATCCGATAACGTCGGAGGTCTCTGAATTCAAAAATTACAGTCACAACCATTCGGCAATCTAACATGGACAAACCTCATTAACTGGTGGACCAAGAAACAACATCGTTGGGCGATGAATGCTTCTGAGAGCGCGACCAAATCGATGAACGAACGGCATCCAGAATTGCATCGTGAATTGTTTTGCATCAATAGTCTCACCCGAGATCGGATGATTAGCAAAATAATCTGGAACTAATAAGGTTTTCGCTTGCTGAAACCGCGTGTTGATGAGAGTTTCAAACCAATATTCAACTGCTGAAATACCTGGTCATAAACGTTATGAGCTGCCCAAATACAGCCGAAATCCGTCATGGAGCCTGCATTATATGACTGATATCCCTCATCCGCCATTGACGTATGATCAATCGTGATTTTTCTGCCTTGAGCAGCTTGGAGCCCCTCCGTGAAGAGGACATCAGGGGATACTCGAGTCATCCAAGCATGAGCCTTGTTCTATTTTATAAAACGCAAAAACATCAGTTCTGAACTCATTTACAAAACTTGTTTGGTTACCTCGTTCATTTTGACTTTGCCAAGTCGGACGGGCCCACGCCAGCATACGTCATATTCATCAACGATTTCGGTCTGGCCACAGCCGGCGAGCATACTCTGAAATGGTGTTGGGGTGGCTCCAGTTCTCAATTCTTGCCACGGCAGGCTGTCGGAGAGATTTGGACAGCCGATCCTAATGGGCAACCTGGTCAACAGCACACACCCAAGACTGGCCAGACCCGATACTAACCATCCTCTATCCGGCTCGTTGAGCGTATCCCATCCTAAGACGCCACCGTTACGGTCCATCTGACAATTGAGCCCTTCTTCATTGATTCGCTTGGCGACGTAAGACATCGATTGGATGAAATGGAACGTAAGATAGTCTTGAACGTTGAAGTGTTGATCGCCAGGCATTCGACTGTCTGTACGAGATTGTGCTACACGGAATCGCGGCGCAAATACATTTCCTCTAGATTTAGATATCAACGAAACTCATTTCGGCTGACGCGCGGCGTGTACCCGAAAAATAGTGTAAACATTGTGGCGCACGCTAACTTATAGTAGTTCGTCTGCCAGATCATAACAGGATAATCTTGAGGACGCCTATCAGGATTCGCAGAGCACCAACTAGAATGGCACATCGCGGCACCACAATCATAAAACGCGCGCGAGTTCAATCCTGCCAGCCGCAACGTCCAATTAGGGGCACCGCTCCCTCCACACCTGTTATGGTCAGTTACTTTGACAAAACAAGTCCAGGAGACCATGACTTACTGACGAGACCAGGCGTCTTGATGAGGATCGACGAAAACTCTAATATCGTATGCAGCCGCTTTACGGATAACAGCAATTAGAAATTCGACATAATCATCGTCGTAGATTCCAGGGCCAAAATGTTCAATCGCTTCCCAAGTTATTACCAAGCGAAGGACATTAAATCCCCAGGACCGAATTAACGACAAATGCTTGTCGGCATCCTGAAATACAGTAACCGTTTTGCAATTTAAAACGATGAATAAATGTTTTCCCAAACCTCAATGGGAAACGGTCTCCCAACGAAGCTGACGTCAAGGTCTCGGAAGAATTCGCCATCGCCTCCTTCGTGAGAGTGCAGGAACGGTTTGAAAGGGGATTTACTCGACCCTGAACATACGCCATGAGATTTCCGGAAAATCTACGACTTCAATTATATTACAGACCGGAAAGATTCACGCCCCGTAGAATCAATCTCCTTCCATGACGATCGATGAACCATTGTCCCTCCATCAGTGAGTTTGATGACGACCGAAGATATGGGGCTGTTTCGTGATCTTTCTGCGGTTTTGAGGGTTCTGCAAAGATAAACGTTAACGATAACAGTTAATCTACACAGCGCGTGCCTTGGGTGTCCGTTCCCAAACATAGTGTGTTAAAAAATCCTAGGGCTTTGATATCACCGACCTTTTAGATTCACATAATCAATGAAATTTCGACGCTCCAGATATTGTCGAATTCGTTGTACATGAATATGCTGATAGATGAATAGGAAAACGAGTGCGGTGGTAACTGCATGCGCCATCCAATAAAGGGTTTCGTCATTTGGACTAAACTCCATCATGATCATGATCCCGCCTATAACTAAGGATGGGATGCGAGTTCACATAAGAGATGAAGCAGAAATACGAGCGTACAGCTAATGTCTTAGCTAGATAGACACCGCACCCTATGGGAGCACTAAATCACTCCCTATGGCTATCGTGCCCTCGACGCGCCAAAGCGCTGCGATAAATTCCCAATAGATATTGAAGATCAATTGGAGCGTGGTCTGTAATGCCCAGAAATCCGTCCAATTGGACTGGCTTGTTTCCAATAGTCTGTCCAAAGTATCGTTTGGGCAACTCGCGCAATTGTAGTTAAAAAAGGCCGACCATCCGGTACACACTGCAGTTAATATCACCATTCTGCCGCGGAACGTCACCTTCGACCATGTCACGGTTCACGATACTGTACTCCTTTACTAGGTAGTCTAGGTACTGTAGAACCGTTACCCTCTCTCAAAAGCTGGTTTATTTTCTCGTTGGAAACATTGATCGGACCCTATTACGTGTCAAGTCTATTTTTGCAAGCGCTTTGTCGACGCAGTGAACGGTATCCAACATTAATGATATAGGAAACCGTATCAACTTACCAAAACGTAGAGTGATAACGAGTCCAAGTTCGGGTCACGTTGGGTCAGACCAAGGAAACCTTTCTTACACCCGTATCTGCGTGGCTTGTGTACGGGACCCTTACTGAACCCTTTGGTGCTCTTTGGATAGCGTGGGGAGTGGGCGACTGACTTCATTCAAGATGCCGCTAAACATGGATATGGAGCCATCTTTCTTTAGGCGACATATCAATCATCTGCCGCACCATTATGCCAGCCTCTGCTCTAATCGAATGACTCTCCTTTATTTTACCATCGCCTCTTTGGATATGCTCGACGCTCCGCCTAATGAGAAAACGTCTCACGCTTGCGTTGAATGGGTTCTTCATCAGCAAATTTTGCACGAAGAAAAGGGTGATTTAACAGCAATCATATTTTCCATGCAGTTTTTTTGTTTTCGCTAGTAATCCCAGCATGGATGTTTGAAGGTTATCCTTCGTTTTAAGACAGATTACCGTTATCATTCAATACGGTGCGGATGTTTTATATGCTTAGCTGCAATTAGACCGTTTGGGGGGATTTCGAGGAGGATCTTGGCTTGGCGTTCCTTGGGAAAGTATTGGGACTTCAGCAAATGTCTATGATGAAGGTCATATTGGAATGACTTACACAGCTCGTAAGACAACGCACTCGGAATTTCGTTGTTTCTTGTTTCACTCAGTTTGCTATGATATCAGTGTCGGTATTGCACATCCTTGGCTATGATCTCTCAATTTTAGATACTTCATCAATTGTATCATCGCTCAAATATCTACAACAAACGGATGGCAGGCAATTTCCTCCCCACTTGTCATCAAGTTTCAATCTGACTCGTCTCTTAGTTTTGTCCCATCTTATGGCAGCAAAGAGACGGACTCCAGATTTGTGTTTTGCTCGTGGGTCGCCTGTAATCTAACAGATGTACGATTCAAATGTTGTTGGCTAGTTGTGCGGTATCAGCTTTAGTCAACGATTGGAGTGGGGTAAACAAAGAGTTAGCGACAGAGTTTATTATGCGATGCTTGAGCTACGATGGTGCTTTCGGTCTTAGTCCAGGGCAAGAAGGGCATGGTATTTTTATCATGTATATTGAACTTTCCATTTAAATTGGCTGCTATAAGGCGGATCTACGTTCGTGTGTGTGGCGGCTTTGTCATTAATGGGACAGCTTGGTGTTCTGTCAGCCCGCCAAAGGCAGCGTATTCTCCACTGGTGTCTCAACAGACAAGGACAAGGTTATACTGGCCGAATCAACAAAGATCCTGATTCATGTTATAGTTTCTGGGGTAATGCTTTGGTAGTCGAAATTTAGTTGGTGCTAAGATGTTTTCAACAGTTGGCGCCACTATTGAGATTCTGGGAGGAACAAGATTCACCCACGCTGAAGGGAATCGGGCTTTCAATATGCAGTGCAAACCATTTGTTGGTGGATTTGGGAAGCACCCCGGCCAAGACCCAGATCTATTACATTCAATGTAATATAAAGTTCTGCCTTTGAATTGTACTGATAGAAATTCTAGGTACGGGACTTTTGGGCTGAGCATCATGGGTCTTGATCGTGATGTATTACTGCCGTGCGATGTCAGGCTGGGAATCCCTAAGCGGGGAAGTATCTTCAACTCCGAATAGGATTACCATTATTTATTTTTGTTGTTTTTCTGGACTACCTATTATCCTGAGGTACTCACAAACACCTCATGGGCTACTGTTAAGTTGTTCTGTTTTCATAAAATCTCACGTCAAAAACCTCCCTTTTGTCACAAAATCCTCATCCTTCTTCATTGTGACCTGGTAATGTGGTGAGTTGTTATGCTATAGCATTTGTATATCAACAGTTGTTAGACCGAAATGCGCTCTGCGTTAACCAAAAAGCATGTCCTCAGCGCTTTCGTCACCGGCCGCCCTAGGACTTATATATAGTCAGTGATAAACGTCAAAGCCAATCTCAAGCAAGTACTGTAGGTCAAACCTGGCGTGGGTGACTTGTTAATACAGTACGTACTGTATGCGGAAGTGTCATCAGCAGTGAAGAGTTTCCTGTATCGTATGACGGTGCTCGATGGCACCCAAACGGTAAATAACGGTACTATACACTCAGTCGAACCATTCATTGTTCATACTCATAACACTCATGTGATCGGGTGGCTGCGTCCATCCATGCCATGGGCTCGCCCCCATGTGGATTTTATATTTTCCGCGTGGCGCAAGTGCACTTGAGATTCTCCGACTGCGCTCACAGGTTAGGCCATTAGGGCCTGTCATTAATGGATTTGATTGGAGGGTTCTTCGATCAAGATGCCAGCGAGATCATTATGCCCAACGTCGAGCGCCCTGAGGTGACGCTTAAATTGCGGAAAGAACAGGTCCGCTTGCACAAAGTCAAGCAGATCTTCAACCAGTTGCTGCAGCTATGCATCCTCGGCATGATCGGGACGGTCTTGTATTATGACCTTCTGATGGTTTGGCCCCATCTTGGCGCCTTGTTTTGGGCAGTTTCGTGCTCGTTATTGTTAGACCGTCCTCAGCAATGTACTTCCAATGAATATCTAAAACTCTTGGTCCGATTTATTAAAGTCTCAATGTTTCGCTCATTTTTGTTGTTTTCCTTGGTTTTTATCTGTGTTACTTTGAACATCTGAAGTTGAATATGAACCATCTTATTGATTGTTCCATCAGTTTTATTATCCGTTCGGAGGCGAATTGATGAGAAGATGTCCAACTGCAGAAGACATGTATTAGCCATTTTAACGACAACGTATTTCGCCATTGTCGCACGGTCGAGCTCAATATTCACAGCAATCGCTTGGACATTCGTTTTTTCTGCTTTGCTGTTTTTTATTTTCGGGGATCCACGTCGGGTTGTTAGCTCAGTCCTTGTCTCGGTTGTGGTCTTGTTAATCACGCTACCCATCATGATCATGATCAAGACAGGAACCGACGAAGTAATTCGTTGTTTTTGACGTGGTTGAACAAACGGTGCCAGCACCTAATTCCCTTTTCCTAGATCAACGGCATTGTAACCGCTGTCCATGGATTTGTTTCTGAAAACCACGAAATCAAACAAATTTTTGACGACTTCGGAACGTCTTCGGTGTATAAGTACGTATCTCGATATACCACATCATGGGGATGGAATCTGCCTCAATGGGATGCCGAAGCCGCGAAACTCCAGGTTCATATTTGTTCACTCCGTTTTTCTTCAGAAGTTCAAAATGTGATTTGCTATGGCTTATCTGATATTTTTTGCTTTGCGCTGTGTCTTTTGACTGGAAAGTCGACTTGGTTTGTTGTTGACTTTGGCTGTCTAGGCAGCATCACTGATAACCTGGGCTGGCCAGCATCTCGCGATGTTTGTTGATGTTTCGATTTTGCTCGTCAGGTTAGCGATGCGTTCACATATTGTGGATATATATTTATCTACCATTTTTTAGTCGAACTAGCAATGCCGTTGTGGCTTTTGTCACTTTTATCACTTTCTTGTTCTATTTATTAACTCAAGATCCGATTAACGTCCATGAAGGATTGACGCCATTCTCTGAATCTGACATTCGCGGACTAATTAATAGTTTGAAGCAGAGCCTAATCAGGACTTTTGTTTGCTCTTTTTTTATCGGTAGTAATTATTCAGCCGTTGTTATGTTTATCAGCCAAGCAGCAGGGTGTCATGCTCGTTACGTTGTTTTGCCCGTCAGTTTCTCTTCTTCCTAATTTCTGATATACAGCTTGCTTTCACGCGCTGATAACATACGTCAGCTTCGGAATCTGTGGCATCCAGTTCAAACTTATCCTGTCTATGCTCAGTGGCGTACTCGCCATTATGCCTATCATCGGTTCCTGGGTAAACAATACTGCGTTTCAGTTCGTTGTGCTGGAATTGAATTGTAGCGGTTTACCTACGACATGTTTGTTGCGCAGTCGTGGATCCCAATTGAATGTTCGTTCCATAGAATGATTTTTGCCAAATTTTGTTCTGCTCCTATTTTTCAGCATATGGTGTTATCGACTCAATAACAACAAGTAACCTGGAGTTCAGGCGATATGGGTTCCAGCAGCAATTGGGTTTGCCATTAAGGCTTCCCCTTGGAGATGCATCGTGGTGGTGGTCTCCCATCTTGTCGGAGATTTGTATGTTGACCCCGCAATGCGATCATATATCCCAGGAAATAGTTACTTCGTCGGTCTTTCGGTCGCTATGGGGACTTTCGGTAAGTCTAGTTGCCATTTCATTGTAGATGCGTTCATTGAGTACCCATTGACAACCAGTTTTCGGTGTTGAGGGAGTTCTTGTCGGGTAATTCCATGATTGTCCCCTCACAAAAAACACTTTTTACTGGATTAATATTGATGATAGGCCACTCTTCGCCGGAATCACCATGACTTTGTTGGATATGTATCGCGACTACACCAGGGAGCCTATTCCTGAATTGCCATCACGGTTTCCGAAACGGGGTAAAGGCAAAAATGTGATTGATCGTTCGCGGCGGTTGAGCGAGAAATGACTGGATAAGACATAACACAAACCGCTCTCTCTCAAACGCTGGACGTCGCAGTCTTCATCTTGAGGCGTATTTATACAGTCATGATTGATTTCAGTTTGTAATTCGATGTAATTTGGTACTATCACTTTACGAAAGCAAGCGCCACTTGTCTAACAGATTGCAATTCGCAGCAATAACTGTTGGCGGTGAAAGACGTTGATCGCTCAAAACCACCCATCAGCTTGCGTTGTGGATTCAGCGTCAATCAAGGCGCCGCTTGTTGCAATAAGATGCAAAAGTGGTTCGCCTTTCACTTTCATCGACCACATTAAAATCGCCTTATCAATGTGCTCACCCACTGATTGACTCATGATTTTGTGGTGAATGCGGGATAAACAATGTTCATCAATGAATTTGTTGGCATCGCAGTCAACCAGGACCGTCACCACCAGGCAATACACAGCCTCGTTGAGATATTCGTGCCAATGGCAAAATCTGTTTTCACCATTATCAATCAGTCGCTGAAATGCGACGAATTTCAGTCTCGGCTTCATTGTACAATTATGATCGGGGTATAAACCTCGCATATATAAATAGCCATGGCATCATAACTCATTAAGGGCTCTATTCGAATCCTTTGCAACAGCAGTCGAAGGCATTTGCAACGAAATTGTAAATGACCCCCCCCCTGGCCCTACGGCCTACCTGGTAGACGCTGTCTGTATAGGTCCTTGGTTATTTACAGAGTAATACGGTAATCTTAACCCCCTGTGTCAGTGTGGGGCCTGTCCCTCAAATACGGACAGGATTCCCATTCGGGAACAGGGTTTACTTGATTATCACCATGACGACACCAGCGGGAATCACCACCGCTCGCTATGTCTTTGACGCCCGGGTCACACCTTTGAATATGGCGCTGTGCACATTGGCAATGTATTACACGGAGATGAATGAAAGGTCTGGCCCTTTGGCCTCCTTGCTTTTACATCTAACTCAGGTCGTCTATTCTCTGAACTTTTTTATGGAGTGCGACTTACTGTTTAATCCATCATATAGTTTGTCACCTTCACTCACGTTTTGTACATTCATAGAAATCAGAACATGAACGGCAACTGACGCTATCCGAGCTGGAATTAAAATTAGAGGGTCTTGAATTGCATGCGGCTTCACATTATCTACATGGAATCGTACGCTATTCTTTGATCGTAAATTTTCTATGCAATCTATAGTCAATATGAACTGCAGTTGAAAGGGATTGAAAGCCCCGATGATGTTTTCGAATTGTTTGCCGATTTTGAGCGCGCGATCTCTATCAACACTTCCGGGTCTGAATACCCCTCTCCAATTGTCAGTTAGCATTTTATTTACCAAACCATTGTCACCTATTCACGCTGAGATTCAGCACCGCTCTAGTCCGCTTGGCGTTTTTTTGAGAGAGGTTTCTCTGGCGTTCAACAAGCTGTCATTTAGTGAAATTGCAAATCTACATGATGAAATTCTCGAATTCCGTGCCAGGACTTTGGCTCCTGCATTGTCCAGACCCAAAGTGCTGAGGAACTATCTCCTCAGCCTGATCGTTGAAGTCGAACGTGTGTTGCTTGTTGTAGTTTGAATCCATCAATAAGGTTGATGTTTAGAGTCTGGTGGCGGAAAGTCGTATCAGGATGTGGAGGGATCAATGTCTAGCCTGTTAGCGTTGGGCGCCGGCTTAACTCCAGAGATACATTATTTAAGATTCTTAAACTGCATGTTTCATCGTGAATTCGAAGGTCAAGATGTTGCTTGGCTTTAATGGGTCTTTTATTCTAACAATTCTCACAGGTGCTTTAGAAAGTCTTCACGTTTTCTTCGATTTGAGCGGATCCCAGAATCAGTTGGCCATTCTAACATTAGCCTTGCTACATTTCCATTTCGGAAATGAGAATTTAGCTCATCAGGTTGCGTCATTTGTTATCTGAACACTGTCGACTAATAATTTCGGATATAGGCTTTGCAGGAAACCATTAGAATTGCTCAACAGAACAACGACACAAATTGTTTATATCGTGCGCTGGCAATGTTGGCGTCACTTGAACGTGTAGCGCATGGATATTCGGCCAAGGCCCTGCGATTATTGCAACGATGCACGTTTCAGGCGATATCTGAAGGGCGTCACGCAGCAAAGTATGTAGTCAATGAATCGTCTTACGTTTCAGTGATTGTTAGTGTAGTCGTTCCGCTTTGGCAGACTTAGACGCCAATGGGTTCCTATATCTCACCGTTGCTGTTCTTCAAGGATCAACTGCATCGCACCTAGGTAGTTCTTTCATTCTCGTCATGACTACTGATTAAGACTAAGACTGTGGAAATAGCGAGCCGTCACATCTGGCCACTCTTGCAAAATAGCCATGCTTGTACCAACTACATAGCAAACGATAGCCAACAATCAACAATGCATGCACGAACACTGTTGCTGCGTGCTTCGGTTTGGTCGTCGTTTTCGAACCGGCATCTAGCGGCTTTATCGGCCCAATGCGCCATCAGGTTTTTCAATGCGTCGTACATAGTTTTGGACGCGTTGTTAACAAATGTAGTTATGCTCCCAAAACGGAATCTATCGCTCATCGGGCCCGATATCTGATTAATGTGGCTGATTGTCCAACTGTAACTATCCATTTTGTCGGTCTTCTGCCATAACACCTGCTCCCATTCAGGCAGGTTCCCAGCGCTCTCGGATTCAGGCACAAGATTGTCGCGAATCTTGGTCAAACAACTGTGAAAATTCAACTGGTAGTAAGCTTGTTTCATGTACTAAAAGTTATAGAACCAATTTTTTTTCAGGTAGCTCATGCATTATTAATGAAAAAATTGACCTTATCGAAGCCGGAATCAAAATACACGATTACAGATTTGCATGGGATCGGGTTACGGATCTTCTATGTATTTGCAAAAAGCGGAGGGAAATGGAACACAAAGCTCATGCGCTTTTACTTCAGGTTTACATTCTGTAATAACGCTTCATCGTCACATTAAGATTCGCTTTTCCGCAATCATTTAGGCCAAGATCCAGATGGAATCATGCCAAACTGTACAGTATATTCCCGCTGTTCTTCAGTGTTCTTTCGTGGCAGCGCATCTTCATTCGCTGTCGTTAACACTAATGTGCACAATGAACATTGCTGCTATACATATTGCGTTGAACGCTCCTGAACTAGCACTTGCCATATTACGCAGATCATTGCCAGAAATGTTGGAGCAGTTACCGGCCTCATCTAAATCCCAGGTATTCTGGATTTTTTTAAGTTGAACGTCATGTGATCATACGTAACGCAGGCGTTCGTGCTCATGGCAAAAAGCATGCTAGCAATACGCAATCGTTCAAAATCGCCAGAGAAGCAAAACATTTCTTTGAAAGAAGCGATTGATTTCTTGAATGAAGCTCGCAAATTTACAGTTTCTCCCGAAACGCTGATCGAGATCTATCATCTGTTAGCACTTTGTTGGAATGCTGCAGGGAAAACCGACAAAAGGGATTATTACAGCCATGAATTTTTGAAGATGCAACAAATCGCAGTGTAAGCGAAGTTTTTAATGACAAAAAGCCAATAATATATGACATTTTTGATACCAGTGTAAATACGGTTTTTGTGTATGTTTCACAACTTGAAATCATGATACATTAAACAAACTGATCCATATCCAAATGATTGCTCGCAGGCTTCCCGATACCGTAAACCTCGAAACCGATTTTGCGCAGAGCGTCGTAGTCAAGAACGTTTCGGCCATCGAAAATAAATGAAGGCCGTTCCATGTTGTCGTAGAGTCGTTGGTAGTCAAGCGTGGAGAACTCGTCCCATTCGGTCATGACGGCGATGGCGTGCGCTCCTTTCGCAGCACTATAGGCATTGGTGTGAACAGTGACGAACGCTCGGTGATCCATTTCTTGTGCCATATCCGATTGATAATAGGTTAAATCCGAAAATATTTGTTGTTCTCCGACTTTTGGATCATAAACTGCCAAACAAGCCCGATCTTCTAGTAAATGCTTGGCAACATAGATGGCGGCGGATTCTCGAGTATCACCGGTATCTTTCTTGAACGCCCAACCGAACAGCGCAATCTGCTTGCCGTTGACGGTATTGAACATAGACTTGATAATATTTTTGGCGAAACGGGACTTTTGATAATCATTAAGAACGATAACTTGATCCCAATATCGGGCTACTTCATCTAATCCGAACGTCTCGCACAGGTAGACCAGATTCAAAATGTCCTTCTGGAAGCACGATCCACCAAATCCAACCGAGGCATTCAAAAACCGAGACCCGATTCGGGAATCTCGACCAACGGCATGAGCGACCTCATGAACGTCGGCACCCGTCACTTCACATAATGCGGATATTGAATTGATAGACGATATTCGCTGCGCGAGAAATGCGTTGGCAACCAGTTTTGACAACTCTGAGCTCCAAAGATTAGTGGTGAGGATTTTCTCGCGCGGCACCCAGTGCTCATAAACCCAGACAAGTCTGTCCACAGCGGCTTTGCCACCTTCGGTTGTCGGTCCACCAACAAGAACACGGTCTGGGTTGAAAAGATCGCTGATTGCCGTTCCTTCCGCCAAAAACTCGGGGTTTGATAAAATCTGATATTTGTGGGTCTCGTTTGCATGCAAAACTCTTGCCATTGAATGGGCAGTTCGTACAGGCAATGTGCTTTTTTCAACGACAATTTTCGGACCATTGCTGACGCGAGCAATATGTCGAGCGGCAAGTTCCCAGTTGCGAAGATTAGCAGCGCGACCGGCACCGACACCGTGCGTCTTTGTCGGAGTGTTTACCGATACGAAAATGATCTCGGCGGCGCGAATGGAATTGTCCAGGTCCGTAGTAAAGAAAAGGTTTTTCCCCCGAGATTTCTCCACCAATTCTTGCAGGCCCGGCTCATAGATTGGAAGATTCGGGGAATTCCACGCAGCAACCTGAGCAGCGTTGATATCACACACCGTCACCTTGATGTCGGGACATTTGGCGGCGATGACCGCCATAGTTGGGCCGCCGACGTAGCCCGCTCCCAGACAGCATATTTGGCAAGCAAACGCCGATGCCGTCATCACGTCCAGTACCTTTGTTAATGCCTTTTACCTGATCCTGTAAAACTGTTTTACCTCCTGTGTAACATACCTCACACTATTACAGCAGTCAACCTGACGGCTCAACCCCATGTCAGTGCTGTGTAACGTGGACCTGTCACCAGTGTCGGTGTGTTAACAGTCTGCTCGACAAGTGGGGTTGAATCGTGAGCTCGTTTTACAGTGTGAATTAATTAACGACTGTGAGTTCAGAGACAAAATTGTTGTTCTCATTCAATATTTACTATCTGGCAAATACATAATTCGTGTCGCGACCTGGTACTGTCCCGAGCATACCTGCAGGCAGGAACATGGGTGGCAACATATTCATGACACGTGCCTCGATAATCCTGATCAGGGCTGAAGCGGAATATTTCCAGCAACGAACAAATCCTCTCAGAGCTACAATAAATGTTTTTGTTGATTCGATGTACTTAATTTGCTAGGAATTATTCATTACATGGAGTATAAGCGATTCTACTGTTTACATATACGTTCGCATTGAGCCATTAGAAAGGTGTATTTGAAATAATGACTCCCACTCAACGGATAAAGAAAATATGTCATCATATTTATGAGAGAGATCTAATATGTTTCATAATAACATTCAATCTGTTATATTGGTTTTATGATGATATTCTGTTTACGCCACTCACGAATATTCTATAGTCTTCTAATCATCAGGCAAAGGACATCTTCGACCAGCACTTTTCTGCCCAACATCCGAGTCCCGTTATCAACCATATGCCATTAGGACCACGAATCCCTAGTGTAAGATCTTTGGCCTCGTTATATGAATATGGGATGACTTGTAGTCGTTCCCGCACAACTCATCAAATTGAAAAAAACATTTTTTCACGGAATATCATATTCAGCGATGAAGGTGAGCACCCTTGCTGGTGGACTGTACTGGCAACAAATTGGGGCGCATGCAGGGAAATGTGGTCGTCCTAAATGAGGTGAATTCACTGGGGGAATCATACATTCAAATCTTGTAGAGATACAGGTCCTCGTTTTTGCAAACCAACCGTGTTGATAGCATGTTCGGCAATTTGACGAATCCCCAACTACATGAGTAAACATATGTGCACTAACCACACAATCAAGGACACATTTCTACGAGCAATCAATACCGACATCATCCATATTGGGTAATTTCTACAGGAAACGAAGATATCACCATCACCCATCGACCAATATCACTACTGCCTAACATTGTGGAAGGATGATAGAACCTAGAATACTGGAACAAGCGAGAGAGCACATACCAGATAACCAATCTGGGTGTCGACCTGCCACAGCACAGCACACGCTTTTTACATAATGCAAAATTAGTGGGGGCGAATGATCAATAATTCACCATGATAGTATATGATTTCATGAAAGCATTCGATAGAGTGGAGAATGGCGATAGATCCATACCTGATACTATTGATGAATGTCTGGGTGTAACAGGGAGAAATATTTAAAGTTAATCACAGAAAATACCAATTCTAAACCATATATATAATTATGATATATGACAGGAATCCGCTGTGGATAATATTAGGCTGAACCCAATCATCTTACTGTTCTGTCCGGCAACGCTGTCGCGTATCTCGCCCGTGTCACTTCCCTGAAGAATTGTCAACGGATTTCCCAAGCTTAACTGTTGATCTAAGTGATCAGCATAGCTCAAATGCTTCTGCAAACAGTGAAATGCGGCGAGAGAAACCTGTTTATTTTTTTCAGTTTCAGTTCTTCCTGAGTGGTCGGTTTATGCGGCACTCTCGGGCAAGAATGGTTGGCTGTTCTGCTATCCGCACACTGCACAGTATCTGGAAGGTAACCAACAATAAACCGTCTCTGGGTTACTGGGCGATACTGTACCAGTTTTTTTATTGTAATTTACACAATACGTATATGCAAGCCGCTGTGGCGCTCATCCTTCAGGGAGTACCCAGCGTAACAGCCATATCTGGGCTATTGTCTTTAGGCCAAGGCCAGATCCTGCTCATACAGCGTGCCATTAATGCTTCCGACGCCTACAGTGGTCACCTGGCCTTCCCTGGCGGACGCTCCAAGCTGCATGAACAGGCGTACGAAACGGCGGTCCGCGAGACTAAGGAAGAGATCGGACTCGATCTCGCCGATGAATCCTATCGCTACCTTGGTCCTTTGCCATTGGTTCGGCGACGAAATCTCATAATTCACCCATTAGGTGGAGCAATATCAAACCCTTGTTTGACTCTTCTCGCCAATGTTTGTTTTGAATTATACTCAGCACTACAATGTATTATTTACACTTATAATATTTCGCCAATATTCGCAATCTCCATCGCGACTTGTGGTGTTTGAGCGGTTTTGTGTTTACTCTCTGATCGGTATTGCGGTTGTGTGCTTAATCTTGTTTTAATTCTGTTCATAATATGTTTTCACTGAGTTTTGTTAGTCTTCCTACAAGTTGCGGAAACCGATGATGAGATGGATTTAGAGGAAGACGAGGTGGCTGATGCTTTCTGGATCAACGTTGAACATCTGTTGTTGGCACCAGTAGACAATTATCAACATTCTCTCTTGAAATATATGGGCTATTCGCCCTGCCTACCGTCCTTTCTTGATCCCCTGCAGTCACTGCCAAGCATAGCGATTGAGCACCAGGGGTTTCGCCCTCAATATCTTTGGGGAATATCACTTCAAATATTGTCAAGTCTCTTCGCCGTAACAGGACAGAGAGACAGAGCTAAGGCCCTCAACCCAGCTCGGGTCGCCATCGTCAGTGCTATCTCTGGTATATTCAAATGTGCTCATTAAATCAATTCATTCTTGGATACTTTGTCACGTGTCATTATAATCAGCCGAAAAAAAAACGCTCAGAAACGAATGCACGACCTTGATTGCACCAAAACTTGCAATGACTACAGTATTCGATATTTGAATTCAATCATTCTGTCGACTGTATATTCAAATATCGCTTTATTATGAACGAAAACCTGATTGTTTTGTGATTATGGCTTGAAACACCACCAATATATAAAACCACAGCAAGGGATTTACTCAAATAATGGGTGCGGTTGTTTAAAATTAGAATTCCTGGGAGCCAGATTGCTTGCCACCTTTCTTGGAAACACCCTTGGCCGGAGTCTCTTTCTTGGTCGATGTTGTGGGAGCAGCAGTCTCTCCGGCCTTTTTCTTGGGCAACAGCACCGAGTGAATGTTTGGCAGAACACCACCTTGGGCAATCGTGACGTCGTGCAACAGCTTGTTCAACTCTTCATCGTTTCGGATGGCGAGCTGGACGTGACGGGGAATGATACGCGATTTTTTGTTATCACGAGCGGCGTTACCAGCTAACTCGAGAATTTCGGCAGCTAGGTATTCGAGGACGGCCGCCAAGTAAACTGGAGCACCACCTCCGACACGGGCGGCATAGCGACCATCGCGAAGGAAACGATTGATACGACCGACTGGGAACTGGAGACCAGCGCGCGACGAACGTGTTTGGGACTTGCCTCCCTTGGCCTTACCGCGTCCACCCTTACCCTTTCCCGACATTCTAAACTCAACAAGAAGCGCGACTAACTGAACCACACACTATGTTATGCAGAATGAAACCAAAGTCCGCGAGAACTGGTGTTATAGCCACCCAAGCTTGTATATGTACCATCGGCACATAGCAGCAACTTGGCCGACGGGCACCAGGAAAAACGCGCGCGCGCGTTTTTTGGCGGGAGGTCTGAACCAGACTGGCAGACGGCAGCACATCCTTTTACGTTGCCATCTTCCGTGGCGATTTGCGCGCCAAAACTGAACGGGCGAGATCCTCCATCTGTGGTGGGAAGCACTCTGTCTCAGATGCCAGGGCGTAGGCGTGAGCGAGTCACCGACCGCTTCAACTGATGCTCTTCGACAGGCTGTGCAACTTAAACAATATCGGTCCCGTCCTCCGTTTCGGCGATTTAGACCTTGTGTTGGGTAGATATATGACAATTTTCTTGGCGCTAAGCGTAAGCGGCAAATTCTCGGTAACGCCTGCTTTATTTTTGGTACTTTTGCAATCTACAAATGAAAAATATAAATACGTTCCGCTATATCGAAAGCTTCCCGTTCGGTTTTCCTTTGAAAATAATCATCAGGTTCAACTTGGTCCCAGCAGCGGTTACAGTGAACGCATCATCAATATGGATCAAACGCCAGTCTTCTTTTCAATGCATCCGTCAACAACATTGGACGTCGTCGGGGCACGGACGGTAACCATTCGGGCAGCGACTTCGTCAACCTTCGTATTATGGTTGTACCCGATAATTATTTCGAAGGGAAATCGAACAGAATTGTTCGGGAATTCAGTTCATATCCGGAAGGTCCTGTTTACGCATGTCAAGACAACGATTGGATGGATGAGTCCATGATGTTGAAATGGATCGATAAGGCATAACAGAACATCCTCATATTTCATGCTTGTTGCTGATTTTGAAACCTTATTTTGAATCAATAACCGAGCTCAACGGTAAATTCTTCTTTTAGATTCGTACCGTTGTCACCTGATGGGTTCGGGTCGGTAGTGTTTGATCCGTATAACAAATGACAGAAGTCGATTATTGTGATGATTGGTTTAATGGATAACGATGACATGATAAAGACGCGATTACGCTGCTAAGCGTGACCCGATGCAGCCGGAGCCTCTAGTTGACCCTTATCTGGTTTATAGATCATCTTCTGGATTGGGAATGCGATCAAAGCGCCAAACATTGGACCAAGAATATAGATCCATTCGTGGCCGCTCCAGTTATTCTAAAACAACAATATCATTTAACCGATGCAGTATATTAGGGTTGACAAAAACTCACCAAAACTAGGGCCGTGGCAATATAACGGGCTGGGTTGATACCACACCCAGTAACGCCAACCAGGGCAAAATGTGCAGCCCATACACCTGTTCAATCAATCAATATAGAGTAGCACATTCCAAACATTTAGAGAAGGCAACTTCAAGGCGTCATCAGTTCCTAATGTTAAAAAAAAAACAATAATGAACGCTGGCGGGTTTTGAAGAGTACTTACTCCATCCGATAATCATTGGTGACAATGCATTCAGAGCCTGTTTCTCAGGTGTTTGTCTTCCTTCACTGGTGTGGACGGCAGTGGCGAACACCGTCATAACCAGGAACCACGTTCCAACCGCCTCACCAAAAAACCCGGCGGCAACCGAGACGCGTTCATTTACGAATATGCTGCCGATCAATTGATCGGCGATTCCGTAGGCCACAGCAACGCCACAGATAGCGCCCAGCATCTGAGCCACTATATAGTACAGACTCTGTTTGATAGAAATGTAGCGATGCATCGCCAAGGCAAAGGTGACGGCCGGATTGATGTGCCCACCACTGATCGGAGCCGTAATAAATACGATCACGGCCAACGTGATCCCATATCCAGTGGCGATGTTGATCAAGTGTCCACCACTATACGTCACGCCCAATGTCGTCGAAAACAGGAAAATGAACGTTCCAACGAATTCACAAGCAACTGCATATGGGTTTTCGCAGTACTAAAGTGAAAATAATTAGTTTGTGGTGAAGCCGTGCCTTAGAGAATCACCTCTTTGTCTTGAAGATTTTGCATTATTTCGGTCAACGAGACACTACTTTTGCGTCGCGGTGAGCTGGCTCCTAAAGCGCGATCGAACTCATCGTCACTGGGTCGTCGCTTGATCGCGGCGGCTTTGCTCTTGCCTCCGCCACCTTTCTTGGCGCTCGATATCACCTCAAACGGATCGGTTGATTCCATATCCTCCCTGCTAATATATTTGTCTCGATATTTTCCTATAATGAGAGGTCCATGACCTGAAGCCATGGCGCCATGTTTTGGTCAGCCGTCATAGGTCCATGCGGGAACTGCATATTTTGTGGACCCCCAGTTGGAACGTGATAACAGCCAGTTACAGCATCACCTGGAAACAGGTCCATGACCAACAGGGCTCGTCAGCAATTGCTTTTTTTGCAAGCTGACTGACTGACAGTTGAAAGTGATATTTTGAATAACAGTAGAAGGAAGTCGCGCTGCTGATTGGCGGTTTTCAGAACGTACAATCAGTTAGAAAGCGGAATTTTATTGTCCTAAACCCAGCTTCCTACTTGTATGAAGGGGTCGACTTAATATGTTTGCTAGTGGACAAAGACAACAAAATCCTTGCAACTTGTCAAGGCAAACACGTGCCTGACCGTCGTCAAAGGTTCAAACAAGTTTTTGAAAAAATTTGAGAATTTTTCAGGACTCTACAAACAATTGCCAAAATCGCCAAACAACGCTTGTTGTGACAACTGGATTTTCGTTCTGTGCTCTCAATCATATCTACTGTAGGTAGTTCCAGCGCCCCACATCATTCTTCATGGGCGTAGGGAATTATCAGAAACTATTTGTGAGTAGTGTGTATGCGCTTCCAATGTTTCTAACGAAGATATCGCCGATCACTGAATAAACATCATGAACTCAAAGATTATATTCAATGAATTTCTTGAATGTGCATCTACGAGGAAATGGAATCTGCTGATAACTGCGACACTTTTCTCTGGCTCTGCATGGCTCCAGGACAACGAATTACGCCAAGATGTCACGATCGTGCAACAGCGACAAGAAAAGACGCCATCGTACTCCCTCCTTATATACATTGGTATTAGGCAGAAAGGCAGACGATGAAACACGCCTTTTGAGGTTGATGAAGTATAACTGGACATTCAATGTGACATGATAATGGGGAACAACAGACAATACGTGTTTAATACAGTCTATATAGGGCTAGAGAATATCTTACAACACCTTCAACATGGGAAACCAGGATCTGTTTGATTATCTTGTGACCAACGTCGCCAGGGTTGATTGACATGAGGGTTTCATCTGCGGTCTCCGTGAGGCCGCCAGTCTACCGGCTGGTTGCCAACCCTCACCTGCCAACTCCCCCAGATATTGTTAAACCAATGAAGGTGACCGTCGAATTAGGGTATGATCAATGAATATTGTAATTGGTTTATGAGTATTGATATACTGTAGTGGTGGTTTAGATGCTCTGGCGTCTCATAAGAAAATACATGTTGTGGAATTGTCTGGACAGGATGCGATTGAGATATCGGAACTAATCACAGTTGTACAATCCACTGTTATAGTTGAACGTCATGAGCTTTTTATTCAAGATAACACTATGTAAACCATGATCATTGACAATATCGCCCTTGTCGTCTAACTCATCCGTCGTCAGACGTCCTGGTATTCTGATTCTCATCAACGATGTTGATTGGGAGCTATGTGGTGGTAAGAAAGCAAGTATCAAAGATGGCGATGTAATCGTGTTTATATCCACCCTTCATGGCGGTTAATTCCCCCACTATAATCCATATATGTCCCATTAAATATTGTGCCCAACTCTAAATTCTCTTTTGTTTCTGGATCTTCATCATCTTAAACAATCACCTACAAATTTTAAAATACTTCTAGTTTTTATCATTGACATATCTTTTTTTGACCAACAAGTTCGTTGGCTGTGCAGAGCATGATTTCCATTGCCCGAAGTTCTTTTAGTTGACTGTAATTGTGTGAACATTTGCTCAGTTTAGCTGCAACAATTGCAGCGTTCTTTCGAACGGCCGCGTCAATTGACGTATTGCGAAGAGTCGATACCAATGCCGGAATGATATTGGAATATTGGCCGAGAATATGGCCTGTCTGATCATCATTATCAATACATTTTGATATACACAGACAGATATTCCCCAAAGCTTGAACATCGTTCAAGGAGCTAGACCTCGATATGCTCCGAACCAGGAGCTGGCGAATATTAACGGGAGAATGGCAGGCGTAAAATAAGGATACAAACGCAGGATTGGGTGAGAGTGAAGCGAGGATTCGTGTAATCTGGCTAAACTCATGTTCTGGTGCGTCTTCATCAACAAGTGCTGCATAAAAAAACGGGAACGACTCTTTCATGATATATCCCTGATTGGTGTCGAGTTTGGCAGATCGGGCGATAAGTTGCAGAGCGCGATATCGAATGTCGCCTGTCCCTTTGATCATGATTGTAGTTATGATGGGGACAAGACCAGCTCCACAGACCTTCACCAGACCATCATTGTTTAAACTCAGATTTAGCACGGCGCCCAGACATTTCCGTAAACCCTGTTCTCCATAACCTTCATCCCGTTTTAAGCACCGCTTCCACAGTATCTTGATCATCCCGACCAATATGGTGAACGTGTTTGGGTTTTGAATGCCGGCGAAATCACCTCGAATTTGATGATCCATGAACAGATTACTCAACGCGCTTAGACAGCATTGTTTCTCCTCGTCGGACGCCGTTCGTGATGAGATGATCACTGTTAGATGATATGGAGCGAATACCTGATCGTGATTCCTCCTGAAGATTGCTCTGAACGTCTCGGACAGGGAGCAATTAGCCATCAATCCAACGCTGGCCGATCGTAGATCGCAGTTGCCAGATTGCTCGACATTTCCCCATATCAGTTTCGCCACCTTCCTGGCGTTAGTCCCCAGCAGATACTTCCTAGCTGATTGCAATGTCGTGAGATCAGTCAACAGCTTGGTCGACCAAACGATATCGTTCAGATTATTGAACCGGGGGTCCAACTTCCCCAGTAATATCGCGACAACGGATGGTTTAGCGATCGCCGTCAGATTCGACGTATTGTCCTGGCAGATTTCCGATAATACCTGGCAGGATTGGCTGGGATATTCGTCAAGTAAAGAGACGGATAGGTTTAAGCCATCCAGCGATGTGAATAACAGATGAGTGGTATTATCACCAAATTTCATCATTTTCAACAGATCTTCACACAGATCGCCAACAGGATCCCGTGCCGATCTAATCTTCAACTTGTTGATTATCGATCGAAGATCATGATCTCCTCCCTCTTTCCGAGCTTTGATCTCGTCCCGATATTGCTGTTGATCCTGTCGATATCGCCCGATAAGCAATATCGACTCCTGATCGCCGGGTCGACATTTGAGCGCCCCATCAACTAGAGAATCAATGGCGTCGTCGAATCTCAGCAACCCTCTTAGCGCTAGTGATCGGCGAACCCACGCCTTCATAACCAGACGATCGTTTTTTGGGAAACGATTCCCTTGAAAGAATTCGGCCATATCCAAAACCGCGTCGCAATCGTTCAACGCTAGTGAGAATTGTGAATTATGGATATAGGATAGTGCACGATTAGTGTAATAGGCTGGACAATCCTTCTTCAGCTCAATCGCTTTCGTGTACAGCTCGCTGGCCTGAATATATTGACCGTTCGTGAAGCAATCATTGCCCTCGTTCTTGAACGCGTCCGCTTGTTTCCTCTTCGTGGCTAGCGCTTCATCCCTCTGCTTCATATCCGCCTCCAATGCGGCGAATCTGGGATCGTTTGAATCAGGTATCGGTTCATCATCCGAATCGGAATCCGGCTCCCAGACATCCCATTTCTCAAACGACCCAGACAATCGCATCTTATCCTTTCGATATTGACAATATCTGGCCCATCGTCCTTTCCTCTGTTTATGCTGTTCCCGTTGCTCTACGAGCTTCGCTATTTGCTGTTTTAGATGTATCTGACGAGTCTGTCTGCTCTCCAGGCCATAGCTTTCTCCACATTGCACACAATTCTCCACCGCATCGTCGTGTTCAATGTGACACCGTTTACAAAACACCTGATATTGATCACTGTTTCCTGGTCCGTTCCTGTATTTCACCTGGACGGCTTGATCTGGATCCGATCTGCTCCTGGATCGGGCCAATAATCTCTCCTCGGCTTCATCACATTCTGTAGCGCTGGCTTCTCCGCGTACGATCCGGTCAATTGTTCGGCTAACGTCCTCGACTTTCGTCAAGAAGTCTTGCAGATCTTCATCGTGATTAGCCATGCTGATGGCGTTATCTGGTGTCACGTTGTGACCGTGCTCCCCCCGTTACCGGTTTGGCCATTCTGGTCACAGAGACCTGGCTATACATAGCGAGGCCAATCAATATCGCGATCCCTCGCCAATACGATCGTTCCCAGAACAATAATTTGTGTTTGTTGTTGAACGGAAAAGCGTTGAATTTTATAGATCATAGCCAGGAATTCCCAGAATTGGTTTTGAGTGAAGTGTGAGGATGAGATCTAATAGGAAACAGATAAAGCCAGATAGACCCTCAAATAATGAGATGGGATTATCCGGAACATTGATCAGGTCTTGAACAGATTCCCAGCCTGTTTCCGCAAAGGCCAGCGATCTAATCAGGTTAACTCCATGGTCGACATCCAAATCGGCTCGTAGATATGCGTATCCATTACCGGCGATTCCATGGCATAATCCCAATCCTTTAGTGAGTAGACCACGTCTCCAGATATCTTCCAGACTCATCCTGATACTTGCGTTATAACCATCGCCATTCCCGTTATCCTCAGCGATCCTTGCAAGAAGTGGAACGACCCCAGGTGATCCATGACACCATTGCACTAAATCATCGCGAACGTGACGACCTGGGTGAATTCGACTGGTGAAGTTGCCGGTACTCAACTGGCACGCTGAGATGATCCGATTTCCCGATTCGATAAATAACCGATTGACGTCGTGGGGATGATCAAAATGACGCATTGGTACCTGTTTGAGAACATACAGTATTCCAGCAAGTCCATGTGCAGCACCTAAATAATCCTGTTCGTGGAACTCGTACAACAATTGCCAATCCGAATTCCGTCGGTTGGATAAAGATTTGCCGGATTCGATCAGTTTCTGTGCAATCAATGGGATCCACTTGCCATTAGTAAACCCGGGGACCCTGTTTTCTAGATACAATAATGAATAAAGAAGTCCAGCTCGACCATATAATAGCTCATTTGGGCATCGCGCGTGGGAAGCTAATGACGCTGATATGGAATCGTCAATCAGGGACTCGAAATCAGACCCTATCCAATCCGATGATTGATTATCCGATCGCCCATCATCATCAGTCGTCATCAACTCATGACAAATAATTCGCACTCCCAGACTGCTTTCTAAAAACGTGCTTAACCTGTGAGAGCCAGAACAATTCGATTGCTGATCGGTCGACTCCATCGCATCAATCGACAACCGAAACGCTGTTTGTGCTAATTGTCGACAGTGTTGACGAATATCTTGAAAAGAAGGCAACGGCTTGAATGTCTTGATAAGGCTATTTTCATCAAATCCACATTTCAGCTTGAAAATCCGGCTCATTAACCCATGAATCGCCTCAAACTCAGGTAAATCCTTCTTCAAAACTTTCAGAACAATCGACGTTCTGAAGAGTGCAAAGCCAAAACCCGGTAAATTCCCATTATATAGATGCGATCCAAGCTGACATTTCCTGGAACCTAATATCATGATGGAACAAGACCGATTAATTATTTGGCGAATACGATGGGAAGATAACTCTAAAAGTGATATCACCCTAAAAAACAGGGATTTGATTAAATCTTCTCGATGCCGATCCAGCCGTATACGAAGGGCGTTGAATTTTGATGGATTCTCTATAAAGGGGTTGGGGATATATCGCTCCGACACCATGATGGAACTCTCCCCCAATTATATATCTGGTGCAACGGCTCAGCGCATTGTGAATTGCGCCACACCTTTCTACAGTACAACCACAGACTGAGACCAGATCATAGCCAGTCATGTTCCAGCGAAACATCCTAACTGGCGTACCGTTTATAGGGTAACGACCACAGATCAGGGATAGCTCGACTATAGCAAGTCATGTTCTACATCATAACTGG